>JAVGWX010000015.1:64745717-64964046 GCA_036924085.1 Ariolimax columbianus
AAATTAGCGAGTGGACAGCTAATCCTTTTTACCCACACAAAAATGTTGACTTATAATTTAAAACATATCATCTGTTTCCTCTTGTTCTGTTTTAATGAAAAACAGCCCATCTGTTTGCTCTTGTTCTGTTTCACATGACAACAGCTCATCTGTTTCCTTTTGTTCTGTTTCCCAGGACAACAGCTCATCTGTTTCCTCTTGTTCTGTTTCCCAGGACAACAGCTCATCTGTTTCCTCTTGTTCTGTTTCACAGGACAATAGCTCATCTGTTTCCTCTTGTTCTGTTTCCCAGGACAACAGCTCATCTGTTTCCTCTTGTTCTGTTTCCCAGGACAACAGCTCATCTGTTTTCTCTTGTTCTGTTTCCCATGACAAGCGCTCATCTGTTTCCTCTTGTTCTGTTTCCCAGGACAACAGCTCATCTGTTTTCTCTTGTTCTGTTTCCCATGACAAGCGCTCATCTGTTTCCTCTTGTTCTGTTTCCCAGGACAACAGCTCATCTGTTTTCTCTTGTTCTGTTTCCCATGACAAGCGCTCATCTGTTTCCTCTTGTTCTGTTAACTTTTATTCTTATGCCACACAAGTAAATGAGGGTATTGTTTCTAAGGCTTTTTTTTTCAAACCAAGACCCAATATCCAATATCAGTGACAGGATGTACAAACCCATGATGTGTAGAATCTTCTACTCTAGAGAGGTAAGATCTCAATGCTAGTCGCCTCTTCAACTAAATCCCTAACATTGACCATATGTGTTTACTAGTCCTAACATTGACCATCTGTATCTACTAGTCCTAACATTGACCATCTGTATCTACTAGTCCTAACATTGACCATCTGTATCTACTAGTCCTAACATTGACCATCTGTATCTACTAGTCCTAACATTGACCATCTGTATCTACTAGTCCTAACATTGACCATCTGTATCTACTAGTCCTAACATTGACCATCTGTATCTACTAGTCCTAACATTGACCATCTTTATCTACTAGTCCTAACATTGACCATCTGTATCTACTAGTCCTAACATTGACCATCTGTATCTACTAGTCCTAACATTGACCATCTGTATCTACTAGTCCTAACATTGACCATCTGTATCTACTAGTCCTAACATTGACCATCTGTATCTACTAGTCCTAACATTGACCCTCCGTGACAATTAGTTTTGCTTGACTGGTAGTGGAACGTTCTCTTCCAACTAGTTGGTAGTCGACTCTCTTGATTTTATGCATCAGTTCTGACTAACCCTGTGCTGCTCTGGGTCACGAATTGCTTCTATTCAATTTCACTGCCTCTTTGAGCAGTTCTTACAGGTAGTGTCTGCCACTTATCGCTCGCTGTGCCGATTCCTGGCTGTCGCTTCAACTACTGAGTCTATAACTCTGCTTTGAAAGCTGCTTTGTGATGAACGCTTTGCAAGTGTGTGAAGGTTTCTCTATATCCCTCTCTTTATCTCACTCCCTCTCTTTCACCCCCTTCTTTCTCTCTCTTTCTCTCTATCTGTCTCGCTCTCTCTATCTCTCTATCTCTTGTTCATGAACAACAAGCTCGAGTACATAGCCCTACTGTTCTTGTCCAACGTGGCTCGTTCCGGTTTAGTGTAGCGTCTTCCCAGTCTGCCCTTGTCTAACGTGGCTCGCTCCAGTCTAGTCTAGCGTCTTCCCAGTCTGCCCTTGTCTAACGTGGCTCGCTCCAGTCTAGTCTAGCGTCTTCCCAGTCTGCCCTTGTCTAACGTGGCTCGCTCCAGTCTAGTCTAGCGTCTTCCCAGTCTGCCCTTGTCTAACGTGGCTCGCTCCAGTCTAGTCTAGCGTCTTCCCAGTCTGCCCTTGTCTAACGTGGCTCGCTCCAGTCTAGTCTAGCGTCTTCCCAGTCTGCCCTTGTCTAACGTGGCTCGCTCCAGTCTAGTCTAGCGTCTTCCCAGTCTGCCCTTGTCTAACGTGGCTCGCTCCAGTCTAGTCTAGCGTCTTCCCAGTCTGCCCTTGTCTAACGTGGCTCGCTCCAGTCTAGTCTAGCGTCTTCCCAGTCTGCCCTTGTCTAACGTGGCTCGCTCCAGTCTAGTCTAGCGTCTTCCCAGTCTGCCCTTGTCTAACGTGGCTCGCTCCAGTCTAGTCTAGCGTCTTCCCAGTCTGCCCTTGTCTAACGTGGCTCGCTCCAGTCTAGTCTAGCGTCTTCCCAGTCTGCCCTTGTCTAACGTGGCTCGCTCCAGTCTAGTCTAGCGTCTTCCCAGTCTGCCCTTGTCTAACGTGGCTCGCTCCAGTCTAGTCTAGCGTCTTCCCAGTCTGCCCTTGTCTAACGTGGCTCGCTCCAGTCTAGTCTAGCGTCTTGCCAGTCTGCCCTTGTCTAACGTGGCTCGCTCCAGTCTAGTCTAGCGTCTTCCCAGTCTGCCCTTGTCTAACGTGGCTCGCTCCAGTCTAGTCTAGCGTCTTGCCAGTCTGCCCTTGTCTAACGTGGCTCGCTCCAGTCTAGTCTAGCGTCTTCCCAGTCTGCCCTTGTCTAACGTGGCTCGCTCCAGTCTAGTCTAGCGTCTTCCCAGTCTGCCCTTGTCTAACGTGGCTCGCTCCAGTCTAGTCTAGCGTCTTCCCAGTCTGCCCTTGTCTAACGTGGCTCGCTCCAGTCTAGTCTAGCGTCTTCCCAGTCTGCCCTTGTCTAACGTGGCTCGTTCCGGTTTAGTGTAGCGTCTTCCCAGTCTGCCCTTGTCTAACGTGGCTCGCTCGAGTCTAGTCTAGCGTCTTCCCAGTCTGCCCTTGTCTAACGTGGCTCGTTCCGGTTTAGTGTAGCGTCTTCCCAGTCTGCCCTTGTCTAACGTGGCTCGCTCCAGTCTAGTCTAGCGTCTTCCCAGTCTGCCCTTGTCTAACGTGGCTCGCTCCAGTCTAGTCTAGCGTCTTCCCAGTCTGCCCTTGTCTAACGTGGCTCGCTCCAGTCTAGTCTAGCGTCTTCCCAGTCTGCCCTTGTCTAACGTGGCTCGCTCCAGTCTAGTCTAGCGTCTTCCCAGTCTGCCCTTGTCTAACGTGGCTCGCTCCAGTCTAGTCTAGCGTCTTCCCAGTCTGCCCTTGTCTAACGTGGCTCGCTCCAGTCTAGTCTAGCGTCTTCCCAGTCTGCCCTTGTCTAACGTGGCTCGCTCCAGTCTAGTCTAGCGTCTTCCCAGTCTGCCCTTGTCTAACGTGGCTCGCTCCAGTCTAGTCTAGCGTCTTCCCAGTCTGCCCTTGTCTAACGTGGCTCGCTCCAGTCTAGTCTAGCGTCTTCCCAGTCTGCCCTTGTCTAACGTGGCTCGCTCCAGTCTAGTCTAGCGTCTTCCCAGTCTGCCCTTGTCTAACGTGGCTCGCTCCAGTCTAGTCTAGCGTCTTCCCAGTCTGCCCTTGTCTAACGTGGCTCGCTCCAGTCTAGTCTAGCGTCTTCCCAGTCTGCCCTTGTCTAACGTGGCTCGCTCCAGTCTAGTCTAGCGTCTTGCCAGTCTGCCCTTGTCTAACGTGGCTCGCTCCAGTCTAGTCTAGCGTCTTCCCAGTCTGCCCTTGTCTAACGTGGCTCGCTCCAGTCTAGTCTAGCGTCTTCCCAGTCTGCCCTTGTCTAACGTGGCTCGCTCCAGTCTAGTCTAGCGTCTTCCCAGTCTGCCCTTGTCTAACGTGGCTCGCTCCAGTCTAGTCTAGCGTCTTCCCAGTCTGCCCTTGTCTAACGTGGCTCGCTCCAGTCTAGTCTAGCGTCTTCCCAGTCTGCCCTTGTCTAACGTGGCTCGCTCCAGTCTAGTCTAGCGTCTTCCCAGTCTGCCCTTGTCTAACGTGGCTCGCTCCAGTCTAGTCTAGCGTCTTCCCAGTCTGCCCTTGTCTAACGTGGCTCGCTCCAGTCTAGTCTAGCGTCTTCCCAGTCTGCCCTTGTCTAACGTGGCTCGCTCCGGTTTAGTGTAGCGTCTTCCCAGTCTGCCCTTGTCTAACGTGGCTCGCTCCAGTCTAGTCTAGCGTCTTCCCAGTCTGCCCTTGTCTAACGTGGCTCGTTCCGGTTTAGTGTAGCGTCTTCCCAGTCTGCCCTTGTCTAACGTGGCTCGCTCCAGTCTAGTCTAGCGTCTTCCCAGTCTGCCCTTGTCTAACGTGGCTCGTTCCGGTTTAGTGTAGCGTCTTCCCAGTCTGCCCTTGTCTAACGTGGCTCGCTCCAGTCTAGTCTAGCGTCTTCCCAGTCTGCCCTTGTCTAACGTGGCTCGTTCCGGTTTAGTGTAGCGTCTTCCCAGTCTGCCCTTGTCTAACGTGGCTCGCTCGAGTCTAGTCTAGCGTCTTCCCAGTCTGCCCTTGTCTAACGTGGCTCGTTCCGGTTTAGTGTAGCGTCTTCCCAGTCTGCCCTTGTCTAACGTGGCTCGCTCCAGTCTAGTCTAGCGTCTTCCCAGTCTGCCCTTGTCTAACGTGGCTCGCTCCAGTCTAGTCTAGCGTCTTCCCAGTCTGCCCTTGTCTAACGTGGCTCGCTCCAGTCTAGTCTAGCGTCTTCCCAGTCTGCCCTTGTCTAACGTGGCTCGCTCCAGTCTAGTCTAGCGTCTTGCCAGTCTGCCCTTGTCTAACGTGGCTCGCTCCAGTCTAGTCTAGCGTCTTGCCAGTCTGCCCTTGTCTAACGTGGCTCGCTCCAGTCTAGTCTAGCGTCTTCACAGTCTGCCCTTGTCTAACGTGGCTCGCTCCAGTCTAGTCTAGCGTCTTGCCAGTCTGCCCTTGTCTAACGTGGCTCGCTCCAGTCTAGTCTAGCGTCTTCCCAGTCTGCCCTTGTCTAACGTGGCTCGCTCCAGTCTAGTCTAGCGTCTTCCCAGTCTGCCCTTGTCTAACGTGGCTCGCTCCAGTCTAGTCTAGCGTCTTGCCAGTCTGCCCTTGTCCAACGTGGCTCCTTCTGGTCCAGTCTAGCGTCTTCCCAGTCTGCCCTTGTCCAACGTGGCTCCTTCTGGTCCAGTCTAGCGTCTTCCCAGTCTGTCCTTGTCCAACGTGGCTCGTTCCAGTCTAGTCTAACGTCTTTCCAGTCTGCCCTTGTCCAACGTGGCTCGTTCCAGTCTAGTCTAACGTCTTTCCAGTCTGTCCTTGTCCAACGGGCCTCTCGTTTCGCTCTTTTTTGTATTCTTTATAGCATATTTATATCCACTGTATGATAAAAAGCACACATGAGCACAGAACTCCAATATATGTCTCCTCAATGCTTAATACAGTTTGACTATCAGTTACGACTGTCAACAAAGTGGCTTGTGTCAACTGGTAGTGACAATGAACTTGTAATTATTTGATGGTGCCTGTTATAATTGAACTATCTACTGTTTCTTGTACCAACTGGCATATTTCTTCTTCGTTTCTTCGGCGTTCGTTCTGAAAAGGAAATAGTGTTGTAGTTTACAGCTAGGTTACAACTAAGCCTTTAGGCCCGATACGTCTGGCTTCACAACTGTATTTTTGGGACCGGATCGGCCCTCACTTTTTGGTCCCTATTTTGGGACCGGATCGCCCCTCACTCTTTGGTCCCTATTTTGGGACCGGATCGGCCCTCACTTTTTGGTCCCTATTTTGGGACCGGATCGGCCCTCACTTTTTGGTCCCTATTTTGGGACCGGATATGTCTTCACTCTTTGGTCCCTATTTTGGGACCGGATTTGCCTTCACTCTTTGGTCTCTATTTTGGGACCGGATTTGCCTTCACTCTTTGGTCCCTATTTTGAGACCGGATTTGCCTTCACTCTTTGGTCCCTATTTTGAGACCGGATTTGCCTTCACTCTTTGGTCTCTATTTTGGGACCGGATTTGCCTTCACTCTTTGGTCTCTATTTTGAGACCGGATTTGCCTTCACTCTTTGGTCTCTATTATGGGACCGGATTTGCCTTCACTCTTTGGTCCCTATTTTGAGACCGGATTTGCCTTCACTCTTTGGTCCCTATTTTGAGACCGGATTTGCCTTCACGCTTTGGTCTCTATTTTGGGACCGGATTTGCCTTCACTCTTTGGTCTCTATTTTGAGACCGGATTTGCCTTCACTCTTTGGTCTCTATTTTGGGACCGGATTTGCCTTCACTCTTTGGTCCCTATTTTGAGACCGGATTTGCCTTCACTCTTTGGTCTCTATTTTGGGACCGGATATGTCTTCACTCTTTGGTCCCTATTTTGAGAACGGATTTGCCTTCACTCTTTGGTCTCTATTTTGGGACCGGATTTGCCTTCACTCTTTGGTCTCTATTTTCTTAGCCAAGATGCAGGCTGCAGTTTGTGTCTAGGTCACCATTTACTTGAATCTTGAATGTCAATCTGCCAGAGCGTGAATGATGCCAAGTAGCCAAAACCCATTTCAATTCGCGTGTTTCTTTCAACATTTGATAACATGGTTGTGACGCAGTTCAACTCTCCATCTCGTTGGGGCTTGATTAATGTGGGACGCTGCCAAGGACGCTAACAAACAGGTATGAGTGTCTGGCTTCTGACAGTTCATTCACTGATGCCTCTTCGACCCCATCTGTCGTATGAAGCAACTACAGCGCTATTGAGACGCACGTAGTCAAATAGTTTCACTGCCTGCCTGTTGACAAGGAGGACAGCCGATTGAATCCCCCGGTAAAATATGTGTTGCTTTTCTTTTGGGGGTAAAATAAACAAACATAGATAGCACACGATGGGACGACAGCATTAGCGCGACTATCCCAGGAAAGGGAAAAACGTCGCACGACAGTTTCTTTTTCTAACAGCATTACCAAATCTGTATCGGATAGAAGACTCCAACACTGTTGGTACTGCCCATTCTACCATTCAATAGGCTCATTCCACAGTGGAGTAGCCTTCGAGGTTTTCAAGAAAGCTATAAAAACAACACAAAATACACATGTCAGATAATACCTTTGTATGCATGACGATCAGCATAATAACAAATGAAATGTAAGCAAATGAATGTGTAAAAGAGAGACAGAAAGAGAGACAGAGAGAGACCGAGAAAGAGAGAGAGATAATAAAGTTACTTTATCGTTAGATGGTACCTAAGTTTCACAAATCATAATCCGTACTTTATGTTTTACATTTGCAGATACATAGAGTAGCTGAAACGTGTCAAGAAATTCTCTGGTTCGAATGAACAAGTTTATGGACACCTCGAACAGCGCGAATGTCAGTCTGTCA
This sequence comes from Ariolimax columbianus, assembly GCA_036924085.1. NCBI lineage: Eukaryota > Metazoa > Mollusca > Gastropoda > Stylommatophora > Arionidae > Ariolimax > Ariolimax columbianus. The sequence continues at coordinate 64,752,825 of JAVGWX010000015.1, forward strand.
GAGCTGGAGGAGAATCGCATGTCGAGCAAATCGGCACGGTCTGTACAACACTCGCTGTCTAAGGCGATGGCCGAGGCTTTGTACCAGCCCCACACTTTAACGCAGCCAAAGCCTCTAGCTAGCAGGGTCAAGAACGCTGGGAAGGACTTCCTCAGGCACAACCAGACTTGTCAATGGATCCAGTTCATGCAGGAGCAGCCCGATCGGGTGGAGCAAAAGAGGGACACGCGTCCGATAATAGTGATTCCGGACCGCGAGGTAATCCCTGCCGTGAAGGAATTGGACTTGCCCAGCATACCTGACCTTGGCATAGTCGCGCCCATAGAACCATCACCTGCTTCATACGAGGAGCAGCTACGGTGTTTGCACAAGCAGCAAGAAGATCTTCTTGATCAGCAACACCGACTGGAAGACCAGATGGAGCTCCAGAGAAAGACTCGACAATTGCAGTCACTCCAGGAGGTGCAAATGAACAACACCCCGGTGGATATTTGCGAGATTAAAAACCTGCCAACTTCCGTTCTTTCCAAAACGCGTCCTGAGGTCAGAGACCAGCCGAATTGCCCACCTTGCAGATTCCGGCGCAGGTTAAAGGTCGCACCAAGTTTTCATATTTATTACGTTCTTGACTGTATTAAATGTAATCTCTTTCCTCTACCTCCCCTCCCCCCCCCCCCCCCCCGCCCCCACATTTTTCGAAACATATTACACACACACACACACGCACACACACACACACAACCATATACACCAACACAACTGAAGAAACATTTCTCATCGTATGATTACAGCACATCAAATATGTTGTTCTTTACGAAACTAAACAGACAAGAGTTAACTAATTATATCTGGAAGCGGGTCTCCATTGGTTCTTACATCCTAGGGCGTGCATCTGGCAGCGCACGTGGGTCGCCATCATTGTAGTGCAGTGATAGGCTGTTCAGCATGCTTGTTCACAGTGTCCGTCCTTCAGCTTGCTTGTTCACAGTGTCCGTCCTTCAGCTTGCTTGTTCACAGTGTCCGTCCTTCAGCTTGCTTGTTCACAGTGTCCGTCCTTCAGCTTGCTTGTTCACAGTGTCCGTCCTTCAGCTTGCTTGTTCACAGTGTCCGTCCTTCAGCTTGCTTGTTCACAGTGTCCGTCCTTCAGCTTGCTTGTTCACAGTGTCCGTCCTTCAGCTTGCTTGTTCACAGTGTCCGTCCTTCAGCTTGCTTGTTCACAGTGTCCGTCCTTCAGCTTGCTTGTTCACAGTGTCCGTCCTTCAGCTTGCTTGTTCACAGTGTCCGTCCTTCAGCTTGCTTGTTCACAGTGTCCGTCCTTCAGCTTGCTTGTTCACAGTGTCCGTCCTTCAGCTTGTTTGTTCACAGTGTCCGTCCTTCAGCTTGCTTGTTCACAGTGTCCGTCCTTCAGCTTGCTTGTTCACAGTGTCCGTCCTTCAGCTTGCTTGTTCACAGTGTCCGTCCTTCAGCTTGCTTGTTCACAGTGTCCGTCCTTCAGCTTGCTTGTTCACAGTGTCCGTCCTTCAGCTTGCTTGTTCACAGTGTCCGTCCTTCAGCTTGCTTGTTCACAGTGTCCGTCCTTCAGCTTGCTTGTTCACAGTGTCCGTCCTTCAGCTTGCTTGTTCACAGTGTCCGTCCTTCAGCTTGCTTGTTCACAGTGTCCGTCCTTCAGCTTGCTTGTTCACAGTGTCCGTCCTTCAGCTTGCTTGTTCACAGTGGCCGTCCTTCAGCTTGCTTGTTCACAGTGTCCGTCCTTCAGCTTGCTTGTTCACAGTGTCCGTCCTTCAGCTTGCTAGATAGGATGGGTGTGTGTGACATAACATGTTGACAGCAGTATGGTTGGGGGTGGGGGGGGGGAAACAACATGTTGACAGCAGTATGGTATGGGCCGGGAGGGTGGGGGGCACAACATGTTGACAGCAGCATGGTATGGGCGGGAGAGTGGGGGGAGAGGAACTCTTGATCAGTAGTGTGGGGTGGGGAGTTGGTCAGGATGGTGTACCTGACTCTAGCGTGAGGTGGGGAGTTGGTCAGGATGTTGTACCTGCCTCTAGCGCGAGCTTGGGAGTTGGTCAGTATGGTGTACCATCCTCTAGCGCGAGCTGGGGAGTTGGTCAGTATGGTGTACCTGACTCTAGAGCGAGCTGGGGAGTTGGTCAGTATGGTGTACCTGACTCTAGCGTGAGGTGGGGAGTTGGTCAGTATGTTGTACCTGACTCTAGCGTGAGGTGGGGAGTTGGTCAGTATGTTGTACCTGACTCTAGCGTGAGGTGGGGAGTTGGTCAGTATGTTGTACCTGACTCTAGCGTGAGGTGGGGAGTTGGTCAGTATGGTGTACCGGACTCTAGTGTGAGGCGAAATTGTATGGAGAGAAGAGAAGTCAGGCAGACTACCAAGTTTGGAGATTGTTAGGTCTATTTGAAAGCAGAAATTGTATGGAGAGAAGAGAAGTCAGGCAGACTACCAAGTTTGCTTTGTAGAATGTTTGGGTAATTTGAGAGCCAGCGCCAACGAACAAGAATATGCCCACTCAGCGAGACTCAAACACTGACATAATCACAATAGCTGTCTGTGTGGGAAAGGGACCAAGACATGCAAAAGTAGAGTATATATATATATATATATATATAGATATATCTTCATCTTCATGTAGTATGTCATTTGCAGAACGTCGCTTCCATGACAGCATGTCTGTAGGAAACCCTATCTTTCGCCAGTCTTCCGGCCTGCTCCAAGGTCAAATCCAGCGTCTCATTGATGTCCTGAGTCCATCATCTTCTCGGTCGGCCCCTGCCTCTCTTCCCAGTGACCATGCCTTCCATAACCACTCTCTCCAGTCCGTTGTGTCGTTTGACGTGTCCAAAAAAACCTAAATTTTCGGGTCATTACATCATTTATGAGATAATTCTCCTCAACATTCAGGTCTTGCCGGATGGGTTTGTTTCTTTCTTTCTTTGTCCACAAGATTTCCAAGACTCTTCTGTAGCACTGTGTTTCAAAAGCACCGATCTTCGCTCTTATTGCTTTTGTAATCGTCCATGTTTTACATCCATAGGCTGCCATAGGAAAAATGCAGGTTTTTAGGTTCTTTAGTTTTAATTCCTTGTTTGTATTATGCCATAGGTTCTGCATACACCTTATCTTCTGCATTTCCATAGTCAGTCGTCTTCTTACTTATTTTCTACAGTCTCCATTGTTGTTCAGTATTGATCCCAGATATTCAAAATGTCCAACATTTTCAATCTCTTCGCCAGCTATCTCGATTTTAGGTTGATGTCTTGCCTTATCAGTTGTCATTGTCTTTGTATTCAGGTACCGATTCTCGGCTTCACCATGTTTCTGGACTGATGTAATTATTTGTTCTAGACCCCTGGCGCTGTTCGAGAGCAAAACTGTGTCATCGGCATATCGTATTTCCGGTATCGCCTTTCCTTCTATTGGTAAAGGATCGAAGTCTGTAGAAATTGAAACTGCCTTTACATTCCTGATGATGTTTTCTGCATATGCGTTGAATAGGTATGGCGAAAGAATGCAGCAGCCTTGCCTGACCCCCTTGTGTATCTCAAACAAATCTGGGGTTTCCCCATATATATATATAAGGAAATCAGAAGAAGACTAGTTTTCTACAAGCAGATCAGTTGACGACAACCTATACGCGCACCCACAAACACACGTCATCACATATACACACACCCACACACACACACACACACACACACACACACACATACACGTGTGTGTTTCATCTTATCTTAGATATTCCCTCCAATACAATACATGCTTGGCTAACAGAGTCCGCACTGTTTCCACAGGGTTGCATAGCTCAGTCATTTGCCGAGAGAGACGAGGGTAGCATTGGAAGTCTTCTGTATAACTTACAGGCACAGGACGCTCCGACAGAGAAGAAATCGTGCATGAGCACCTCAAGTTACGGAAGCTGTGAGGATGTGTTGTCTTTTTACCAATAGTTACGTTTCCATCATTCAGGATTGGTTAGTTGGGATGAAATCATGTTTGCACTTAGAATAACTGGTATTTATCATAGTCCAAACCTGGTTGAACTGACGTTTATATCATATGGCAGTGTCTGAGTGGCGGAGCGTTTAGTGCTCGCGTATCGCGTGGCAAAAGATATGGGATCGACCACCTCGATATGTTCCAACCGGTCCAGTTTTCAGTGGATACCTGCCTTAGTTGGAGAATGCAACGCGGCGATCAAGGGATCTGGTCACCACGTCTAGGGAATCCAAGGCGTCGATTAAGGGATATAGTGGCCTTTTCTCAGAAAAAGCTCAGGTCGGGTCAAGTCATGTCATCCCGTAACCGGTGATGTCGATGGGGCACACATGAAGACATCCTCACAACACCACGCCACCTTTCTCTGTCAGCGGCCGCTGCCTGTGCCTCTTCTGGTCGGAGATTGGTCCATTCTTTTATGTTGTCCTCCCACCTCTTTTTAGGTCGGCCTCTTCATCGTCTGCCATGCACCTTTACGTGGAGGATCGTATTTGCAAGACCATTTTATCTCGATATGTGACCGTATCAAGCGAGTTACCTTCTTTTGACAGTTGCCAAGAGGTCTTCAAAAGGCCCTATTGCTGTTGTAATTATATCTCGTATTTCCTCATTTGTAACTCGATCTTTGTACGTGACGTTTAAAAGTCTTCGGAAACATCTCATCGCCAAGGCCTGTATCCTTCGCTGAAGGTCAGCTGTAACTGTCCATGTCTCACAAGCATAGAGGAATATTGACAGGACCAGCGTACGCATTAATCTGATTTTAGTGGATAGTGCTAACCGTTTATCTTGCCAGATTTTGTTAAGCCGTGCAAGCGCCGCTATTGTCTGTGCTATTCTGGTCAACACCTCACATTTTGATACTTCATCACTGACAATCGACCATAGATATTTAAAACGGTCAACCACTTCGAGTTCCTGCTTTTATCCTGCTGTTGAAGCCATCTGCGTTGTTGGTCATTAATTTGTGTCTTTCCAACGTTTATCTCCATACCCTAGTCAAGAGCTGTTTCATCGAGCCTTCTGACTCGATTACAATCTGTTACTTAGGCCTATGTCAGGGTTTGGTAGCGGTAGATTGAGAACGAACGAAGCCAAGCCAAGCCATTCCTGAAGTTCTGCTTCTGAACCCGCCAACCCGTCGATATCACCTGCAAAACGAAGGTTGGTAATCGTTCGGCCCCTATCTTGACAGTACCAACATGACCTCCAAGTGCCTCACTCATAATTCCTTCAAGGAATATATTGAAAAGAGTTGGAGAGAGTGTACAACTCTGTCTCACACCAACTGATGTGCGAAACCAGCCCCCTCGCCTCCCATTCACAAGAACTGTGCTGGACGCCTTGTCATACAGGTGTTCAACGACCTTTAGAAAAAGCTAAAAACGTTTAGATCCCTTCCGTTTGATCTTGACTTCAGTGTTAACTCTGTGACGACATATTTTATTTATAGATGTAAAATGGAAAGTCTAATAGTAATAGAACATGATAAGGAAGTTGAAACTAAGGAAAAGAGCTGCTCAAGATGTGAGTAGAACAAGTTTAGCCTTGAATGTTTTAACACCAAGACATAAAACACTGAAAATGTCCTGGTCTGAGCATCAGTTCATGTTATGGAACCCTCCAACTTTAACACAGTGGTTCTAAACTTTCCCTGATCGTGCAATCTCTAACGCCAATGTTAGCTTTCTTTAGTCCCCCTGATCTCCTCATTCACAGGACAACACATGAAGATTGCATGTAGAAATCTAGTGTTTGTTCGCTGGCTGTCACAAAACGTTTGGCAGGCTCGAGGTTTGAACGACTTCTATAACCTATGCATGAAAGCACGGGTATCTGACTTTATCATTCTGAAGGCGTCGGAGAAAGAAAGTGTTTCGGTACGCAAAGAAATAGTTCACTGAGGGGAAGACATGGTCAAGTAGGCAAGCTGAAGAATATAACTCGGAGAAAAAGTTATTGAACACTAGCATTATGGTTAAGCTTTTAGATATATTTGAAACGCCATTTTAATTCATGCCACTCAAGTGGTATACGTATACCGTATAGGAAAGAATGGAAACACTTTAACGTTCCCAACATGCTGTCAACTGGGATCAAAGAAGGCTCTGGATCCGGTTAGCAATCTCATTTAGCTAAAATAATTTGCTTCAGAAGCCACTTCCGCGAGAAAGCAAACAATGACATAAGTGCTTCGAACGGTCTTCCTGCAACAGGAAATTGGGATTAACTTTACATGAAGCTAAGGGAAGACAATAGGAACGATATATGGGCAAACAACTCTGATGATCTTTGGGCAAAGCAACTCTGGGGATCTATGTGCAAGCAACAACTCTGACGATCTATAGCACGATCTCTAATGATCTATAGACAAGCAGCTCTGATGATCTATGGGCAAGCAACTCTGGTGATCTATGGGCAAGCAACTCTGATGATCTATGGACAAGCACCTCTGATGATCTATGGGCAAGCAACTCTGGTGATCTATGGGCAAGCAGCTCTGATGATCTATGGGCAAGCAACTCTGGTGATCTATGGGCAAGCAGCTCTGATGATCTACAGGCAAGCAGCTCTGATGACGACAGAAGGGAATCTTGTCTCCATTTCGATGGTTACAGAGGATAAGACCACGACCGCAGTTGGTCAATTTTATAGATTTCCTCTCAGCAATTTTGTTATTTTGAAGCGGTAGTTTCTGTAGCAATGTGCTCTCGAAGAAGATGTTGCTAGTTCCATGCTCAACCCTCTTTCTGTGATATTGTTGCTAGTTTCATGCTCAGCCCTCTTTCTGTGATATTGTTGCTAGTTTCATGCTCAGCCCTCTTTCTGTGATATTGTTGCTAGTTTCATGCTCAGCCCTCATTCTGTGATATTGTTGCTAGTTTCATGCTCAGCCCTCATTCTGTGATATTGTTGCTAGTTTCATGCTCAGCCCTCATTCTGTGATGTTGTTGCTAGTTTCATGCTCAGCCCTCATTCTGTGATATTGTTGCTAGTTTCATGCTCAGCCCTCTTTCTGTGATAGTGTTGCTAGTTTCATGCTCAGCCCTCATTCTGTGATGTTGTTGCTAGTTTCATGCTCAGCCCTCATTCTGTGATATTGTTGCTAGTTTCATGCTCAGCCCTCATTCTGTGATATTGTTGCTATTTCCATGCTTAACCCTCTTTCTATCACCGTATATGACATATTTTCCCCATCCAATTTGCCATACCATCCTATATCTTCATTCTGTCTATCTCAGCCATTCATGTAATCTATTGTTCCGGTTGTCAATAGATTTTCCAGACCCTCCTTTCAGAAAATGTGTCATCTGCATCGTGGATGTGGCCTTGTTGGAATGAGCTGGCGATACTATTACTGTGTTTCAATTTTATAGCTAGTTTTTCAACTAGCGAAATAGTCTGAAAATCTAAGTTTGAGTACTATCTATGTTAGCACCTATAGTCAGTCATGTTTCCAATCTGACAGTGATCGTCCATCTCCACAGACCAAAGAACGGACGGAAGACAATATGCTCTGTCCCAGGACTCTGGTTCCAGCATCAGCCAGCTTCTGTCCCAGCTGCCCTGTTCTTCTTCGCTTGACGTCATGAACAACGCCAGCGACAGTTCCGCAACTATCGGCGACACGGTACTAACAGACTTAACAATCAAAGGTAGAAAGAATATCCATGGGGATTATTAGCACCAGCAGCAGATAGGGGGCAGCAAACGCATCAGTTTCCACTCAAAACCACCAGGAACACAGATACTTGTAATGGGCCTTAAACGATGACATTGTTATCTAACTTTGTGATCAGACCAAAGAGAACATTCCGTCAAGTTCCAGAAATTGATAATATTCTTATGCATCATGTTCTGACGCAAACGCTTGTGGCAAACAAAACCAAGTAACAAGTTCTAACCAGTGGCTTCTGTGTAGAGGCTTCCAACAGTTGTGTATGTCTTGGATCTTAGGATGCCTTCTTCCTCTCCTTCATTGCATTCTCTACGATACATAATGTAGCAGATCCCACTGTTTACACTAGGGTATTCTAACTAAAACGTTACCACACTCAACCACAACATTCATGACCTCACACAGCAAATGACATAGCACACAGCAGGTGGCATATTTATTATATCATAATCTTACAACACTATTAAAGTGAGTGCAATTAAATTACAATGCAATACAATATATATCATCTTAACCAAATATTCATAAGTATATATATATGTTAATATAAATATTAACTAAAGCGGAAATTTTAAGCATAAACTATTGATGGAATTCCCAACTATCAAAACCCAGTTCTATTGCCCATCCCCTTATCTGTATCCTCAACACATTCTATAAAACTCTTCCTCACTCAAATCCCCTCAGGCTGGCGATCTGGACATAATGCATTCAATATATTCCACGTATACTCACATATGATCTCTCAACTCAGTCGATCTGAAACATACATCGTTCCCTCTGTGTCTATACACACCACACGCACATCTAGATCTCACATAGTCGATCTACACACTCGCTTAACTCGTCAGGACATACCTCGTTCACAAGGTGTCCTGCATACAACACACATTCAGATTACCTTCAAAACGCCCAATACACCTATTTGAGCGAATGGCCCTGGCTCAATGGCGTATGCTGTTTGAGCAATCCTGTTCTATCTCTAACATTCGTACAATAGTCTATCAATCGCTCTTCTACTAAGTCGGTGAGCTAAACAGACTCATATCTACATTCTCTCTATCGTTCTCATTCCCTCTCCATGGCCAGCCTGATTGAGCTAAACTTTGTCTAGTACTTTATATAGACTTAAGCAGTATCAGAGCTGACCAATGAAAATCGGCGGGATGGTCCCAGTCAGTTGCTAATGCAACCAATTACTCTGAACACCTGTCACTCAAGTATCGCAGCAAGCTCTGCTGCCCTCTTGTCTGTCACTCATCCCCGAAAACCCAAATCGGAACGCTATAGGCCAGCGTCTACTTGGACTAAACATTCTTTACCCCACTCCGATTTCCTTTGTTGAGACGGTGAGTGGCCTTGGCGTAGTGTCCAGACAGAGAGTGACCTTGGCACGCATTTAGGTACCTTTGTTCTCAGAGTCGCCGATCACATCACCCCTGCCATAAACGCTCATGCTCAGACTGGAACTGTTACAATAAGCTCACCACTATAAATGACTGCGCCAAAGCATGTTGTATGCCTCTGCTGTGTTTACTTCTGTGGTATGAGGGGGTTTCAAATGGAAACCTTAAAGTTGGATAGAAATGAGAAAAACCATGCCTTTAATTGAAACTTGTTAATATGATTGCTAAGGATGTTAAGAGTGTCATCACGGCCTAGATAAACAATATTATGTCCAAATTGCAGTTACAATTTGACCGCCCCACTATTGACATGCACCAAAGTTGAGCAGCGTTCTGTTATCCGTATTTTGAGCAGCGAAGGAGTAAAACCTATAGAAATGCATCGGCCAATGAATGTCCAGTACGGTGATGCATGCCTTTTACTCCATCAAGTGTATAAGTGGAGTAGGAAGTTCCAAAACGGCGTAAGTTCTGTAACAGACTGTTTACGACCGGGTCAGGCACACTGAGTAGTGATACCAGAGTCGATTGCAGCTGTTGACCACCTCAAACAGAAGAATCGCCGATTGACTGAGAATGACACTTTCTGGAGCGAAAGGCTTGAACCGCCGTACTGGACCTTCATTTGCCAATGAATTTCTATAGGATTCACTCTTTTGCTAATCAAACAACGGATAACAGAACGCCGCTCCTCTTTGGTGCATGTTAATAGTGGGTCGGTTATCTTTTAACTGCAATTATGACGTCATTTTGTTCGTCTGCACTGTGATGGCATAAGCAGGACACTGTTGACATCCTTAGCAATCATATTAACAAGTTACAATAAAAAGGTATCATTTTTTTTTCTAATTTCTATCCAACTTTTACAGTTTTCATTTGAAGCCCCCTTGTAGTTTGTTTTGCAGTCTTCTAGCTCCATTCACAACCCCATCTAGTTGTCTTTGTCGACATGCATGGGGGCACATTGGTCCTATTCATTCCTCCACAGCAAATAATCTTATAATTCACAGCGGCTAAGTAATGATCTGATCCATCTTGATTCTCACGTTCACTCGCCTGGAGATGGAATTGCGAACAAATTTGAAGACTTGTTAATATAGATAGAGATAGATTGTCAAGACAAGAACTCAGAGAACATAAACACTAGGTAATACACAATAGGAACTCAGAGCATAAACACCACATAACAGACAATAAGAACTCAGAGCATAAACACCACATAACAGACAATAAGAACTCAGAGCATAAACACCACATAAATGGCAATAAGAACTCGGAGAGCATAAACAGCACATAACAGACAATAAGAACTCAGAGCATAAACAGCACATAACAGACAATAAGAACTCAGAGCATAAACAGCACATAACAGACAATAAGAACTCTGAGAGCATAAACACCACATAACATACAATAAGAACTCTGAGAACATAAACACCACATAACATACAATAAGAACTCTGAGAACATAAACACCACATAACAGACAATAAGAACTTTGAGAGCATAAACACCACATAACATACAATAAGAACTCTGAGAACATAAACACCACATAACAGACAATAAGAACTCTGAGAGCATAAACACCACATAACATACAATAAGAACTCTGAGAACATAAACACCACATAACATACAATAAGAACTCTGAGAACATAAACACCACATAACAGACAATAAGAACTCTGAGAGCATAAACACCACATAACAGACAATAAGAACTCTGAGAGCATAAACACCACATAACATACAATAAGAACTCTGAGAACATAAACACCACATAACATACAATAAGAACTCTGAGAACATAAACACCACATAACAGACAATAAGAACTTTGAGAGCATAAACACCACATAACAGACAATAAGAACTCTGAGAGCATAAACACCACATAACATACAATAAGAACTCTGAGAACATAAACACCACATAACAGACAATAAGAACTCTGAGAGCATAAACACCACATAACATACAATAAGAACTCTGAGAACATAAACACCACATAACATACAATAAGAACTCTGAGAACATAAACACTAGATACCAAAAAAATAAAGTTTAATGATAGGTAGTCCGGATTCAAACCATGGACATCCAGGTGATGAAGAATTGGAGAGGTTGAAAGTGGATAAATGACCAAAATTGCTCTTTGAAATCAAGAGACAACAAAACCATTCGCTATATTGTGTTCTCAATCACTTGCGAATGGTATTGGAAAGATGCAGGAGTGATCCTCCTGTTCAAAAAAGATAAAATATCAGATCCAGCAAATTATAGACCGGTGAGTTTAACGAGCATTGTAAAATATTAGAGTCAATAATCAAAGAAAACATTGTAATGCATTTAGACAAGTTTAATCTAATCAGAAATAGCATGGATTTGCCAGAGGGAGATCATGCTTAACAAATCTATTAGAATTCATGGAGAAGGTTACTAAAATGATAGATAAAGGGGAGCCAGTTGATGTTATTTATCTAAATTTTATAAAGGGCTTTGACAGAGTACTTCATCAAAGATTGTTCAGGAAGTTTAAATCACGTGGATTAGGTAGTGAAGTTTCCAAATGGATAGAAAACTAGTTAACGGAAATAAGGCAGAGGGTGGGCATAAATAAGGGGTATTCAGAGTGATGTGAGGTAAAATGTGAAGTGCCCCAGACCTCAGTTGTGGGACCAATTTTGTTCTTGATATATTTAACGATTTGAACATTGATATAGGATCCATGATTGACAAATTTGCGGATGACACAAAATTATGCAGAAGTATCTCATCTAAAGCAGAAGTGGATATATTGAGGTCGGATTTAGATAAAATTCGCCAATTGTCTGAAGTTGACAAATGGAGTTTATTGTAAATAAATGTACAGTCATCCACATGGATAGATCCAATATGGAACATAATTACAGGATGGGAGAGAGCAATATTAGAAAGAACGAAAAGGAAAGGAACCTAGTGGTTATAATAGATCATACAGGTAAGGTGAGTGAGCAAGTTCAGGTAGCAGGGAAAAAGGCAAATGCAATGTTTAGGTATGATAAAAAGAAATATTAAATATAGGAGCAAGGAAGTGATAGTTAAATTGTATAATGCATTAGTTAAACCTAGATTGGAGTACTCTGTACATGTGTGGAGTCCTTATCGTAGAGGGGATATAAGCATGCTGGAAAGGATACAAAGAAGAGCGACAAAATTGAAACATGAGATTCCGGAATTATAGTTAGGACGAAACACTCTAATAAAAACCTGCCAACATGACTTAACAGAAAAGAAAAGAATTCGAGGCGACTTAATACAGGATTATAAGATAATCAATAGGCAGGATAAATTAGACTTGTAAAAAGGTTTTTCCAAATGCAGCCACCTACAAGAACAAGAAGGTGCATCTACAAATTAATTAAAGAATGGTCCAGATTAGATACAAGGAAATTATTTTTTTTAGTCAAAGAGTGGTGAATGCTTAGAATGCATTGGCATAGAAAATAGAAGAGGCACTGCCAATTAATGCATTGAAGTATAGATTGGATGCGCATAGGTATTTTTAGATCAAGTGAATGTAAAAGAAACTGGCTGTATACAGACGCTGCAGAATCTTCTAAACCAGCATAAAGATGTTAAGTTGGCCGAATCTCCTATCTGGTGTTCCCATCGTACAGCATGGACGTCCGTAGATCAAAGCCTGAGTTGTCTCTAACTCCACTATCATTAATGTTTGTACGTGTGCTTGTTTACAAAGTGATTGAATTAGTTATCTATGCAGCCGTATCTTTACTTTGCTTATCCTTAAGTAGTCAGGATATCTATTTCCTATCCCGTTTTGCATGGGGGCTTTTTTTTCTTTGTGAATAATAAAAATGCTGATGGGTTACCATACATTTTTCCTGTAACACGTCTGGAGTCGAATATAAAATAAACCTTCAAATTTGTATCAATAAAATGTATAGAAACATTTATATCTTCTCCGTGTCTATTTTCTGCTCCAGCAGGAGTATAGAGGTAACAATGCAGTTTGCCTTCTTAAGAAAGACTGCTCCAAAGTACTTCCTCCTCAGTGGTGGGTTATATTGCTACTTATTTTACATCAAGAGTTTGCTAGCCCCATGAACAACTCTCTTTAGTCGCCTTCTACGATATGCACTGAGCTGCAGTGGACATTTTCTTTCATTCCCGAAAAGGAACTGTGAGACTGTTTATGTAATAATGAATAAACAAGATTAAAACGAAAGTTTGCAAACCTACACGTTATTTGGTTTAATAACTCATTTTTTTTGTCAGGCTGGTATACCACAAAGTCACTCTCGTAGTTAGCAGGCTAATCTGGCACAAAGCCACCATCGTATTTCTCAAGCTGATATGCCATGCACATGTTTCCCAGGCTAATCTGGCATAAAGCCACCCATGTGTTCCCAAGCTAATCTACCACAAAGCCACCCAAGTGTTTCCCAGATTAATCTACCACAAACTCACTAATGTGTTCCCAAGCTAATCTACCACAAAGCCACCGAAGTGTTTCCCAGATTAATCTACCAAAAGCCACCCAAGTGTTTCCCAGATTAATCTACCACAAACTCACCCATGTGTTCCCAAGCTAATCTACCACAAAGCCACCCAAGTGTTTCCCAGATTAATCTGGCATAAAGCCACCCATGTGTACCCAAGCTAATCTACCACAAAGCCACCCACGTGTTTCCCCAGGCTAATCTGCCACACGTGTTTCCCAAGATAATGTGCCACAAAGCCACCCACGTGTTTCCCAAGCTGATGTGCCAGAAAGCCACTCACGTGTTTCCCAAGATGATGTGTGTGCCAGAAAGCCACTTACGTGTTTCCCAAGCTGATATGCCAGAAAGCCAACCACGTGTTTCCCAGAATAATCTGCCACAAAACTAATCTCGTATTACGAGACTTTATCAACAAATGGATGAGAAAGATTCTAGGTCTACATTTGGTTCGATAAAGTTACACACGAAAGCTTATTGGAGAAAACATGACAGGGTAGGAAATCTTAGGAACATATTGGCTCTTTCCTCTACACATGTCTGCGTTGTTCAAATAAAAAACTGTGAAATGAAACTAATTTATTGAAAGATCATTACACAACACCAGAAATGAATACGTCATCATCATCATGTAGCATGTCCTTGGCAGAACGTTGCTCTCACCCCGACCAATCAATAGGAATCTTGACCAGCAATCAGTCCACTCGCCTACTCCACGCTCATGTTCAGGGTGTCTTGTGTCCATCTACGTCTTGGTTGACCTCTGCCTTGTCTTCCTGGAACAATGTCCTCCAAAACGGCTTTTTCCAGTCCGTCATGGCCATTGATATTGCCGAAACCTCAGTTTCCGAGACATACGGTGGTTTTATAAGCCAGTTTTCTTCAACACCCAGATCTTGTAGGGTGGCTTTATTTGTTATAATGTGCAGCCCTCTTTTGTACGCCCTGAAAAGAACGTTAAGTGGAAGGTTGCAGTAGCTTTCCTCACGTCCCGTTGTGCTGATGAAGGTGGTTCTGGGTCCTCCAAGCAGGTGTACTATGCTTGGATTCATCTGCGTGTCACTCACTACTACGGGGATCACGACGATCCCTCACCTCGTTAGCCAGGCTGCCATGAAAACAGCCCGTTTCTAGGGAGGGCTACTAGGAAGCCGAGGTGAGGGTCTTGGCCTGTATGTTTTACCTGACACTAACATGTCTGATCAGTATATTTTGCCTGACCAGATGTTAGTCTTCCTCCCCAGATACTTTGGAATTATTCATGTTATTACGTGGAAGAGTCAGTGTGGTGAAGCAGTTAAGGACACAGCCCACAACCCAAACCGGATTGTGTTCAGATTCATGAGACAGGAAAGTCGTGCCCTTATGTGAAAGCAAACACATTTTAAAAATGTGTGCTTCTTCTTCTTCTGCATTCGTTCTCAATCTTCCTCTACCAAACCCCGAAAAGGGCTTTGCAAGTAGCAGGATTTAGTCTGGAGAACGGAATGCATTGTGAAAATGTGTGCTGAAATTAGATCCACTAGGCCATTATGTGTTTAAAATTCAGTCTTTGGAAAAGAAAATATTATTATATATATTATCTTGGATCTTTTAAAGTATATGACCTAGTTTTGTGTTAACGCTGGAGATTGATCCTACACATTCACAATCATGTTGTTTGTCCATTGTTTCCGAAGAGAACCACATTGTCATCTGTCAATCATGGAAGGGGTTCGTAGGTGGCTGATAAAACTAATCTGAGCCGCAAAGCGTCTGAGACAGAGATACACTGTCTGACCGTCAGACGGAGGCTACTCATCTCTTTCTTTTTGTGGCGTTCACCCCAGTATAGCTTCCTTGATTCTTGTCTGCTCCATATGTGTCGTATCAGAAGAGATTTTACTACGCTAGGCAGTGATCAGCAGCAACGTTCTCCCAATTATCAAAGTCAATGTGACAGTTCTTCGGTGAGGCTTTTAGAGTTTCTTTGTAACGTTTTA
This sequence comes from Ariolimax columbianus, assembly GCA_036924085.1. Lineage (NCBI taxonomy): Eukaryota > Metazoa > Mollusca > Gastropoda > Stylommatophora > Arionidae > Ariolimax > Ariolimax columbianus. The sequence continues at coordinate 64,768,411 of JAVGWX010000015.1, forward strand.
TTTGACCACCGCAAATTCGCTTGTCTGACTCAAGCTTGCATCAGAATATTTTCTTTGGAAGCTGCTCAACTGATATGGGACAACGTGGCCAGTCTATCAAAGCTCCAATTTGCACAGAGTTGTATTCATGCTTGTCATGCCATCCCGCAAAAGAAATTCTACATCTGTGATCCTATCTTGCCATTTTATGTTCAGCAGTTTCCTTATGCAGCCCAGATTAAAGTGGTCAAGCTTCTCACACATACACACACAAAGAAAACTGAAAACCAAGAAAATTCCATTCTAGACTTGGGTACATAAACAACATTTAATCACATAATTGAAACAATTTGTAGTCATAATATAAATGTATGCATTATAGTCTCCATGTATCTTAATAAGAGTGCCTTTCAAACAAAGAAATAAAAACATGAGATTAGCAACTGAATGAGAAATATACGAGGCGTGTTCAAATGAAACCGGACCAAACTGCAGCAAGTGAACATACATACGATGGGCATGAAGGACGTCACTTCTGGTGTAAACAGCACATACAAACCGTCAAGTCTGCAAAATTTCATTAACCTTCGACTTATAGTTTCCTCAGCAGACCATTTAAAACATGGAGGGTGTGATACGGAATCCGTCCAGAGTTGATCAGCGAGTGGTGATTCGGTTTCTAACAGCTGAAGGATGTTCGACCAGTTCACATTCATCGCAGAATGCAGGCAGTGACAAAAGTGTGTAGAAGACAACAGTGAAGAACTAGACAACGATGTTTAAAAAAGGACGTGAGTTAACGAAAGATCTTCCGAGACTAGGTCAGGCATATATTGTTGCGTACATCGTTGTCCAGTTCTTCAGTTGTCTTCGACACACTTGTCACCATACACTGCCTGCATTCTGCGATGAATGTCAACTGGTCAACATCCTTCAGCTGTTAGAAACCGAATCACCGCTCGCTGATCAACTCTGGCCAGATTCCGTATCACACCCATCATGTTTTCAATAGTCTGCTGAGGAAACTATGAGTTGGAGGATAATGAAATTTTGTAAACTTGATGGTTTGTATGTACACCAGAAGTGATGTCATCATGTGCATCGTACCTTCTCTCCCTTCTTCCCTCACTCTGTTTCATTTTACTCTATCCTACAGTCACACTCTTGCACAACTTTCACACGCGCCCTCATGGTAAGGCCCTTCCATTGCACTTTGGTTGGGCTAGCTTCTGAGGGCGCACAAACCTAGCATAGGTACATACAGACGCACACATGCATCCAAGCACTGGTTTATGCGTCCTGATATCGCCCAATGGACTACGGTCTGGGGTGGAAAATGGCGCGCCTCTGCCAGTAGAGACTAGTGAGGCAAACATCTAAGCAACAACAAAGTACCTATGTTCACTTGTTGCAGTTTGCTCCGGTTTCATTTTAACACGCCTCATATAACAGCAACACAGGTATAGTAAAACCAAGAAGATTTGTTTGAGTAGACAGGTCCAGGCTTATTACGGACAGGTAGATAGCTAACGTATCATGGCCCTAATTGCCAGTGTGGACACAGAGATAGAATTACTGTCAGTTAAAATCTTAGTTCTTAGTCGACCTGTACTTCTACAGGGGTTGATGTCCCTGTGCAGGTCCCAGCTCTGGTATGAGCTGGATGTAGCTTGGAAAAGGGTTTCATGTTTAGTGGACTAGGCTCGAGCAGCTTTAATACTCCGCTGCTTTGGGACAAGCGCTTATGGAGGGTGGTTAACCAATGTGCGAATCCATCTTAAAAGACTCAAACACTAGAGCAAAGTAGACCTACAGCTTGTTAGGCGCCATCTAAGCTGCTCTAAATCCATGTAACCATGGCAGGTGGTATGCCATTTTACACAGCTCTCTGTGAGGCAGTGGTGCTATTCTTGTCCTTGTCATACACAAAGACCCTGGCAGACCACTCGGTCAGTTAAATAGTACCGGGACATCATTATTTTTATTGGTAATGGTGCTGAGGTTGTTTCAATCCCTCTATTAGTGTACAAGTCTCAGGGGAAGTTAATAAGTTTGTCATGCTGGAATTACACAACTGGAGATTTTACAAATCCATGTAATCAGTAAATACGAGATGTGTTCAAAAAGTATCTGACTGTAATTTTTTTTTCTATGCAAGAAATTGAAGAATGGGTACTGTCCTTCAGCAGGGAGATATAAAAGACCGTTATGCGCATGTGTTAAGTTTTTCTCGCCCGCAGATTGCGCCAGTCGCTGCTAGCAGTCAGCCTTTCAGTATTGAGTGTAGTGAGAGCACCAGTCTGGTTTTCATTTCCCACGAAATGATGTCAAAGTCACGTTGATCATTTTCTTTGATGAGTATGCACCACAAGGTCGAAATATTACCAGTTGCCTTCGTGATGTTGTTCACCGCAAACGACCGGACCTGTGGACAACGGGAACTTAACAGCTCCATCATGACAACGCACCTGCCCATTCTTCACATCTGATTCAGACTTTCTTAGTCAAACACAACCTTCCTCTGGTTCGACAGGCTCCCTATTCTCCCGACATGGCTCCTTGTAATTTTTGGCTGTTCTCCAATCTAAAAATTAAGCTGAAAGGGACCCGATTTGAGTCACAAGACATTATATGGAATGTGACGACCCAGCTGTATTCCATTCTCAAAGTGGCATACCTAAAATTCTTCCAACAATAGCGGGTTTGCTCGAAGAAGTGTGTGGAGTCCAAAACAGACTATTTTGAAGGGGATTAGGGTTTCAAAACTCCAGATGAATAATTGTATTTTTTCCGGCCCAAAGATTGGATAATGTTTGAACACACCTTGTACATCCCATGTGTGGATCCTGGGGTATTTTACTGGGAGAAGAGAGAATAGGATTAAACCACTGCAAATTACTGAAGATACTGTTGTTGGGGATGAAGTGTTTGAGACTCTATTGTATGAGGCCACATCCTGTTTATGAGGTGGAGTAGGCAGTTCCTTTCCTTCCCTAACAAAAAGACAGGTACCCATTTATAGCTGAGTCGACTAGAGTGCGCCGGTAATGTGAGGTGAACCCAGTATTTTTGCAACGAAAAGTGACTGCCACTACACTAATCAGATGCACCCTAACGAGCATGTTATAAAAGTCAACTAAGTAGAGTTGTGCACAGGGCTGGCAGCCTGTAAATCAAAGTGCTATAGAAACTATCACTATGTGAGCATATAACTGCTTAGACACAGGCTTGCTATAGGGAGGCTAACTGCAGTGGTGCTCCCATGCTCCTGCAGGAGTCCAGTAGAAAGAATGATCAAACAGACTGACTGAACTCTATCGAATTGTACAACAATTATACATGTATAAAATTGTACCTTCAATGGCACATATTTAATCTCAAGTGTCAAGTGAATATAGTGCATGACTTGCCCAGGAAAAATGTAAACTGACTAACTCCTTTCTGGACCTCCTAAACATAACATCTTTATACTGGTTTAGAAGACTCAGCAGAGTGTATACAACCAGTTTCTTTTACATTTTGATCTAAAAACTATGCGCATACAATCTATTCTTGAACGCATTAATTGATCCTGTCTTCCCTATTTCCTGTGGCAATACATTCCAAGCATTCACCACCCTCCGACTAAAACAAAATTTCCTAATATCATTAACACAAATGCTCTTTTAATATTTTCAACAAAATATAACATTGAATTGTGAAACATGATGCCCTAAATGTTTAGAACAAAACTATATCTTATTCTTCATCGATCAACTGATGATATGCTTCTGGTCCGGCGAGGTTCACGAAGGAAACTGCGTTTCAGGTCTTCGCCGGTCCCCCCCCCCCCCCCCCAGTTTTTCGAGCATGGTCGCTTCCCCATGGTCTGCATAGGTAGAGCAGTCCTGCAGAATATGTTCTGGTTTTTGTTTGGGTGCTCCACAATTGCATGTGGCAGTATCTCTGAGAACCATTCTGTGGAGGTGGGCCTTGAACTATGTCATTTTATAGCTTAAAAAAAAAACACATAAAAAATAGAATATTTCACAATCAGTAAGCAAAAGCAAAATATGTGAACTTTGACATTATATTCTATAAATTACTGAGGAGAAAATACAAAATGACTGCATACTCCTCCTAACATGTGAATTATAACAAGATTATATTGAAAGCACATTTACTAGCAAGTGCTTGTAATAGAGTTTTTTGAATGGAGTCAAGTTAACAAACTATATCTATGAAGTAATTATTGGAAAACACTCATTATAGACATGAAGAGTAAAATCTAGGAAAACAAATCTTTCAGCATCTCTGTCTGCATTCTGGCTAGTACCTTAATAAAGAAATCTTTCAATCCTAATCGTAACCACATAAATAGTTTTAGGTCAGTTGAATATTTGGATTTGTGATGCTCTCAGTCCCTGTTTAAACCTAATGGTCATAATGCAGGGTGTTATTATTTATTTGCCCTTGCAATAACTGACTCATACTTATTGATGGTATTATTGTCATCAGGTTTTCTATTTAACAACAGGCCCTGTGAGTTTTACTGGTTGTAAAGGCTAGAGTTTTCCCACAAAAACACAAGAAAATATAGATAGACTATGTCAATAGTCAGATCAGATAGGACTTGAAGTAAAAGCCTCAAAGACAAAAATCATGGCTTCCACAACCACAACGGTTGATATCAAGCTGCAGGGGAAACCTCCATAAAGGCTAATACTACACATACCCGGGAAGCAAAATGACACAAGATGGAGATGTCATGAAAGAAATTTCCACTAGAATTGCTTTGGCCTCAGGCGCCTTTAATCACCTCGCCAACATCTGGAAATCAACGACACTGAGCAAACATACCAAGCTCAGACTATTCAACTCAATTGTTATATCAGTCCTGACATAGGGATGTGAAAGCTGGAAGACAACAAAAGGCTGGAAAACAAGCTGAATGTCTTTAAAAATAAATATTTTAAAAAATTATTGAATATACGCTGGGACTAGTTCATAACTAATGGCTTGATAAGAACTGAGACAAACCAAATATATGTGTCGACCATCATCCGGAAAAAACAATGGACATACATCAGGCATGCCCTTAGAATGAACAACAACCATCTTCCATTGCAAGCACTCGAATGGACACCAAGGGGTGTTCGGAAAAGAGGGAGACGTAAGGAAACACTCGGAAGAACAATCATCCGAGAGGGCTCAACTATGGAACTCAGCACCATACAAGATTTAAAAACAGTGGCGTCACACCGTTCCAACTGGAGATCATTTGTTTCTGCCTTTCACACTGTATTTGGCACGCAAAGAACATAGATAGATAGATAGATAGAAGTTAGATAGATAGATAGATAGATAGATAGATAGATAGATAGATAGATAGATAGATAGATAGATAGATAGATAGATAGATAGATAGATAGATAGATAGATAGATAGATAGATAGATAGATAGATAGATAGATAGATAGATAGATAGATAGATAGATAGATAGATAGATAGATAGATAGATAGATAGATAGATAGATAGATAGATAGATAGATAGATAGATAGATAGATAGATAGATAGATAGATAGATAGATAGATAGATAGATAGATAGATAGATAGATAGATAGATAATCCCACAGCTGGTACTGTGAGTTTTACTGATTGTACAAAACAAGAGTAGTCCCCCAGTTGGTAATATGAGTTTCACTTATTCTTCAAGACAAGGGTAGTCGCCCAGCTGGTAATGTGAGTTTTACTGATTCTACAAGACAAGGGTAGTCGCCCAGCTGGTAATGTGAGTTTTACTGATTCTACAAGACAAGGGTAGTCGCCCAGCTGGTAATGTGAGTTTTACTGATTCTACAAGCTACAAGACAAGGGTAGTCGCCCAGCTGGTAATGTGAGTTTTACTGATTCTACAAGACAAGGGTAGTCGCCCAGCTGGTAATGTGAGTTTTACTGATTCTACAAGACAAGGGTAGTCGCCCAGCTGGTAATGTGAGTTTTACTGATTCTACAAGACAAGGGTAGTCGCCCAGCTGGTAATGTGAGTTTTATTGATTCTACAAGACAAGGGTAGTCCCCCAGCTAGTAATGTGAGTTTTACTGATTCTACAAGACAAGGGTAGTAGCCCCAGCAGACTCTGCCATTGGGGATGAAGTGTTAAAGGCTTTATTGTACTAGGTTTCTGCTCCTTTTTTTTTGTGGGATGCTGTGACGAGTTCCTTTCCTTGCTAACCTGCTCAGCTGTAAGTCAGGTAGACTGGATAATGTTGCTAAATGAAAGCAAGTCTAGTACCTTTACTTTCAGAAGCTAGTGCCCTGACCCCTCTGGACTGATTGTAGAAAAACGGAATACAGGAACACACACGGTAAATTTTAGAATCAGACTTGATCAAGTTCTCAGAAAAAGAACTTTCATATCCTAGAAATAAACTCTATCAAGTGATTATAGAAACATATATAATCTTTGGAGGATGCTCATTGGTTGGTAATATAAAAACACCATTTAAAAACATGCTCTGAAAATAACCACAAAATAGTTTTTTTATTTTTTTTTCTATTAACATTTTAACTCGATACATCTTGAAAATAAATAGGGAATTAATTCTTTAAAACAAGGTCAGCTTATAGACATAAAATATTCACCAAAATAAATAAAATGACACCAACAAGTTTGCTCATGGCAACTGAAAAATAAGAATGGCTCAAATGAAGTTTGAGGTGAAAACAAGCAAGTAGCAGATGTCTAACAATGCTTCAATATGTACAGGGATCAAGATGCTGAGCAGTGCATGAGCTGCAGCGGTCAGCGACCCATAGCTGACTGCTAGCGTCAGGGCCAGCGAACCAGAGCTGTCAAGACCCTTCTACACCTCCACGCTATGATCCTGGATAACAGGCTGCAGTAGAGCAGACTGGCTAAGGAGAAGGAATCGAAGAGGGAATGCTAACCCGGTACTAAAAAAATGCTTGCTGAAGTTGGATGTGTTGGACCGAAATGTGCAAATATCGCAGTCAAGCTGTAAACGCTTTCCTTTCTCTGGACTACATTCTGCTACTTAAACCCTTTACAGGGTTTGGTAGCCGGAGATTGAAAACGAACAAAGCTAAAGCCAAGCCAATATGTACAGCATTTATTCATAACTAGTGGAACGCACGTTTTTGCTGAATCTTTTTAACAATCCTTTCATCTGCCATACACATTCATACATCTTTGGAGGCAGCAGTCGTTGACAGATATGTACGTAGGGAGTCCGCTTAGATGACAAAGGCTCATCGCACCAAGCGCCTGTGACTACGATGAATGGCTAAATCCCATAATGTGCGCAGTGATGATGACATCATTTCGATTTGACCCAACAGGTATTGCGAGGACATCTACAGGAGCGAGTCTATGATGGAGAGGGTATTTTTCCATCCCTTACGTCCAAGGCCTGCTATAAGGGCTGATGGATGGGGACGTCTTTGGCAAGGTGGGCCATCTGTCCAAATAGACAGACGACGAATTTTAAGCACGGACACAATGCTTTTGAGGCCTGTCCATCAGGTGACTTTGCCATTTGCTACCTGGTCGTACCAGTGGATCACATGCACCAGTGTTAAATCTAAACAATGGTCTAGGTTTCTGACTTTAACCATTTCATTATATTGGATTTGTAATCACTATGCCCTTCCCTAGGAGTTGAATCGCTACTAGGCCTTCAGTAATTTACTTATCTGTGTGAAAAATATGGTTACTAGGCCTTCAGTAATATACTTATCTGTGTGAAAAATATGGTTGAAATGAACCAAGTTACATTTCTATTAGCACAACTAATCTAGCATGAGTTTGATGGCTTATTAAACAAATTTGTTGCAATCTCCCACTAAAAGTATTACACAGAGTTAAGGTCTTCAGAAAAAATGTTACAAATGAGTTCTCCTATACCGCCAGATCTCATTAGAATGTTCTTTCAATGACCAACGGACAAGTTTTTTAAAACTGCATCAGCACCATGGCAATAGTGAATAGTCAGATATGTTAAATTTGTGAATTTCAAATGCAAAGCTCTGAAACAAAATATAGATTTTTGCTACTTTTAGCATTAAAAAAAATATTCTCTGATAGGGTTTACAGTATATACTCATAATAAGTGTTTATTTCAGTTGTCAAATGTTATCAATCGCCTGTAATGGACGACGTGGGCTAGTGGTTGCATGATACGGTTCACAACTCAAAGGTACTGGCTTTGCTTCCCAATCACAATACCGGACGTTACGTCAAGCAAACCCTTAGAAAATACAGGAGTAAGCAAACCCTTAGAAAATACAGGAGTAAGCAGACCCTTACATAAAATGCATGCCGAAGTCGGATGCACTGGGCTGACAGGCGCAAAATAAAAACATAGTGCAGCGCACACGGCCTTGGAGAATAGAGAAATAAGGCGAACGCAGAAAGAAAAAAAATAATTACTCGCCTAAATCACATGGGGCATTTTAAAACCAATATTTTCATCACAATCCCAGTTTTATCGGATTAAACTGCTTAGAACTCCGACGTCAAGTAGTTCAACAATTTTATGATGAACGGTCACATACATTGATAAACATTGACAACACAAGACATAGAGATAAAAGCTCATAAAGTAAATCAGAAAACAGAACAATTTGTGTTATCAGAAAAAAATATTTTACAATGAGTAAGATGATCCAAAAATAAATGCTAACTTAAGTAAATGTGGTAAAAAAAACAATTGTTAAATACGTTTAAATAATAGACATCCAAACTGGTGTTGCTATTTACATGTAGAGCACAGCCGTCTAACGTATCACGGAGATTCCATAAAACATGGGGCTTTATTTCTTCTTCTTTTTCTGCGTTCGTTCTCAATCTAGATGTAGTCCGCAGAACAGAATGCGTTGTGTTGTTAGTTTACAGTTTGACTGCGATATTTGCACCTTTCAGTCCGACACATCCGTCTTCGGCAGAGGCTTCATTTTATTCTTGCTCATCGTCTTTCTTGTAATACTCACACCATCTTGTATTGCAGGATTGGATTGTTAACAGTTCTTGATCAATCATGTTTAGAAATGTTATTTTTAAATCTCGGTCGTCTTGTTCCTTCAAATGGAGTGTGCTGTATCATGTTTTGCACCTATTGGATCAGTGCATCGAACTTCAGCATATGTTGTTTTAGTTCCCATAGGGGCATGGCCTTGCTGTTTGGTGAATCCAAACACAAGAAAGTTTGGGTTGTATCACGCCTCCCTCCATATTGAGGTTGGTCATGATGTACTTCATGTTCGATTGTGTCAATAATGCCGCCTTGCATACTGCATTGTCTTTGTCTATTTCTGTGATTCATTAACTGCCTGCATTTGTTCTTTGTCCATGACTAATGCCTCTTGTGTGAAATATGTGTTTATTTTGTTTCTGTCCCTCTGCGGCAACTGAGCCATTGTTTTTAATGCTTTTATCGACACGTGGTATATTTCTTGTCAAGAGTCTATCACATCTTCATTCTCATCTTCTCTAAAGCCTACTATCACCTTGTCCACTTGTTGTAGCTGATAGCAGATGTTTAGCTGTCTTTATCCTTACAGTACAAACCAGTTGTTCTTCTCTCTTAACCTTTCTCCCTTTTCAACAAAATAATAAACAACTGTTACATGTTCTAAAGTCTTCAGAATTGCTGATACTGTATAGATAAGATTGAATTACACATGTTTAGACAGGAATAAGCTTCTGCTTTCACTTTTACAAGTCCATTCACTTCTACAAGTGAGAATCCATTCACTTCTACAAGTGAGAATCCATTCACTTCTACAAGTGAGAATCCATTCACTTCTACAAGTGAGAATCCATTCACTTCTACAAGTGAGAATCCATTCACTTCTACAAGTGAGAATCCATTCACTTCTACAAGTGAGAATCCATTCACTTCTACAAGTGAGAATCCATTCACTTATACAAGTGAGAATCCATTCACTTCTACAAGTGAGAATACATTCACTTCTGCAAGTGAGAATCCATTCACTTCTACAAGTGAGAATCCATTCACTTCTACAAGTGAGAATCCATTCACTTCTACAAGTGAGAATACATTCACTTATACAAGTGAGAATCCATTCACTTCTACAAGTGAGAATCCATTCACTTATACAAGTGAGAATCCATTCACTTCTACAAGTGAGAATCCATTCACTTCTACAAGTGAGAATCCATTCACTTCTACAAGTGAGAATCCATTCACTTCTACAAGTGAGAATCCATTCACTTCTACAAGTGAGAATCCATTCACTTCTACAAGTGAGAATCCATTCACTTATACAAGTGAGAATCCATTCACTTCTACAAGTGAGAATACATTCACTTCTGCAAGTGAGAATCCATTCACTTCTACAAGTGAGAATCCATTCACCTCTACAAGTGAGAATCCATTCACTTCTACAAGTGAGAATCCATTCACTTCTACAAGTGAGAATCCGTTCACTTCTACAAGTGAGAATCCATTCACTTATACAAGTGAGAATCCATTCACTTCTACAAGTGAGAATCCATTCACTTATACAAGTGAGAATCCATTCACTTATACAAGTGAGAATCCATTCACTTATACAAGTGAGAATCCATTCACTTATACAAGTGAGAATCCATTCACTTCTATTAGTGAGAGTTCTCAAATTTGCAAAGTACAGACTCACGATACTACAAACAATGGAACAAATCTTATATATTAGTTCCAGTGATCCTACAACAACATTGGTTTACAACAACCAAAGCAAAATCTTTGACATCTAAAGGAAAGGTTCAGCTCTCCACAACACTTTGTAGCAAAAGTGAACAGCAAAACAAAATACGTATCTGTCCCATGTGGAAATAAACTCAGTCTTTAAGTATACACCATTGCTACTGTCCTGTGATCTTAAAAGGTTTCTTCCCAGTCTACAGCTACCCGGCAGTTCCATTTCTGATTCTCTGCAGTTTTTTATGAGGCTAATCAACTTTCTTAAATGCTTTGTTACTGACCATCACTCATGTGCTATCTGACCATCACTCATGTTATCTGACCATCATTCATGTGCTATCTGACCATCATTCATGTGCTATCTGACCATCATTCATGTGCTATCTGACCATCACTCATGTTATCTGACCATCACTCATGTTAATATGACCTACAAGATACCAAAGGCAACATAAATGAGACATGCGGACTAACCTAAATGACAGAGATGGGTATAAAAATGATGTATCAGGATACATAAAACATGTATTCATGCCTATCATTATATTAGTTGGTAATTATCATGTATGCTGTCCTTTACCATGATGAAGATATTTGAATCAAAAGATAGACAGTTTTATACATTTATGCCATTTTACAGAATCATCTAATTTACAAACAAAAATGTTCCCTGTCTATGTATTCTTTCCACAAAACTTACAACAGTACTCAGAAAAATCACAGCTGAAGCAATACAAATGAAAGAAAATCAATTTTCATGGCTGAAATATAACTATGTGATCTAATAAAATATTTAGACTAGACATGTTTGGATGCAACATCTATCCATGCCTGGATACTTCATGTATCCATCTTTTCCTTTATAATAGTTGTGGAGTTGTCAACATATTAGTATTACTGTTAAAAATCTCATCAGACAAAAGAGACACAAAATGCTAATTAAGTATATCTGGTTTACAGTTATGTGCAGGTAGTGTATATGCAAAAGGGCAAGAAAATCAGGGCTCACAGTAGCTTTCCTGGGGGTGAAAAGGTTGTACGTAAAATATACATTTCATTTTCAATGAAAACTATCAACAATTAAACTATTCAATTCAAATCTTTATTTGTTTCAACGCATCAAGAAATCCCTTCAGAACATGAGAGGGCTTTTATGCATGCACAGCCCTCCAAACATGAGGGCCTGTATACTCACACATCCCTCAGAACATGAGAGGGCTTGCATACACCCACAGCCCTCTGAACATGGGAGGGCTTGTATACACACACAACCCTCCAAACATGAGAGGGCTTGTATACACACACAACCCTCAGAACATGAGAGGTTTTATGTAAGAGACAAACCCCTATGAATATGATTGTACTGTATACAAAATATTAATTAAAAACTCAGTTCTCTAAAGAGGACTGCACTATTTATGCGCAAAGTTAATCACAATAACTAGAAAAAAATTACAAATGTATGCCTTCTCAAACTCTAGAAAGGATCACTTATGACCAATATAAAATGATGTATAAAAATTTGGAAAAGGATTTGTGTGTATACCAACAACAACAACATTGCAACATGAACATGGTAAGTACACATTGATATCTACTGTACTGATGAGATTGTCTTTGGATTGAAGCAACAGAATGCTAACTATTTCAATGCTGTTTCTTTCTTATATTTACATTTTATTGGGAGATTCCTTCATAATTACGCACAAATTTTGCTCTGCGTTTTTCTGTTATTATTTGCGAACCTTGAATAAGTACACTAGTAACATGACTTGACTTAGTCGTCCAGCTTCTACCATAGAGTGTAGTCTTCTTATAATTTTATTGTGGTTTACAGTTTCTGAAGGATGAGGTAACATGTCCTTTGCTCAATCTTCCTTAGCTCAAATGACATGCTTTATCAGGTTACAGTGTTATTCTTGTACCTTAACAGACTCTGGTAATGGAATCATGAGAGGCAATAGTAGCATGTGCATTTAAATTAGTCATATACCACAGATTACCTATTAAGAATAGCTTAATGTTCTAGACTGATTGGTTTGTTCTAGAAAATGGTGGATATTAATGACACAATGTTCTAGATTGATCGGTTTGTTCTAGCAAATGGTGGATATGACACAATATTCTAGATTGATCAGTTTGTTCTAGCAAATGGTGGATATGAATGCCACAATGTTCTAGATTGATCAGTTTGTTCTAGCAAATGGTGGATATGAATGCCACAATGTTCTAGATTGATCAGTTTGTTCTAGCAAATGGTGGATATGAATGACACAATATTCTAGATTGATCAGTTTGTTCTAGCAAATGGTGGATATGAATGACACAATATTCTAGATTGATCAGTTTGTTCTAGCAAATGGTGGATATGAATGACACAATATTCTAGATTGATCAGTTTGTTCTAGCAAATGGTGGATATGAATGACACAATATTCTAGATTGATCAGTTTGTTCTAGCAAATGGTGGATATGAATGACACAATATTCTAGATTGATCAGTTTGTTCTAGCAAATGGTGGATATGAATGACACAATATTCTAGATTGATCAGTTTGTTCTAGCAAATGGTGGATTTTAATGGCACAATGTTCTAAACTGATCGGTTTGTTCCTTCTTCTTCTTCTTCTGCGTACGCAGTCAGACAGTAACCATTATTTTTTCGAAAAAAGCGGCGGTCATCCTGAGGCTGTCGACACTGCCATAGAGCTTGTCTTGCAGTTCCACTGGTAATGGCCACATCTGCTCTCTCTGATCCTCGTATGTCGGGCAGTTCTGCAGCAGATGTTCAGCGGTCATTTTCCCGGTACCACACGGGCATTCGTCGGTACACCCTATCTTCAATTTGTTGAATAGGTGGTACCTCAGTCTATTGTGGCCAGTGCGAAGTCTGAAGACAACGACCTGCTCTCTTCGGTTCAACTGGTAATAGGCATCGTTTTTGGTGTAACCAGTATGTTCGGTTTCCCATTTGGTCATGTATCTGGCTTTGATAAGCCGTTTTGACTCTTCGTACGTCATACTAGTATCTGTTTGTGGTAGTCTTGCACCTTTTGCCAGTCTGTCTGCCTCCTCGTTGCCTTGGATGTTGCAGTGTGATGGGACCCACTGTACCACTACCCTTTTTGGTGCGGACTGCTGGCACAGTTTGCAGAGTGCTGCTCTTAAGTCATTAAGCTCAGTATTTTTCTGGCTTTTTAGCGCTGTGACTACGGCTAGAGCATCTGTCAGCAGGACTATATGGCTCTCATTTTCACTGTGTGTCACCATTTCTTCCACTGCCGCCCTCAGTGCCTCTGCCTCCGCTCTGAAATTGCTTGTGTACTTACCAGTAGCGAATGACAGTGTTATTTTTCTGCCATTTGGTAGGTTCAGGAATGCTCCTGCCCCTCCGTTCTGTGTTGTGTTTGTTACAGAACCGTCGGTGTATGCATGGGTCCAGTCCATGCTTGGGTAGCTTTTCGTTATGAAGCTTAGGGTAGTATCTCTCCTTTCTTTTTCAGTTTTTGTTTGCAATACCTGGTATGTTTTCTACCACCTCTGGAAATATATCCTGCCTCCAGGTAGGTTTTCGTACAGTAGTGATGGGTTTTGGTGTTGTTAGTGCGTTTATGGGATCTTCGTGCATCTTTGCTTTGGCTATTTCTGCAAAGTTTCTCCGCTTTAGTTTCCCATTTCCCAAATTGTTTAGTCTCTGGTGCATTGGATGGTCGGTCAGTCTTCGGAGTTTCTCTGACTGCAGCTGGGCTCTGCAGTCTCTTCTATCGGTCATGGATTGCAGTTTTGTAATCTTTTCAAGTTCTACAATTGGCGTTAACTTCATGCCACCTGTTATAGTTCTCATGGCTTGGTTTTGAAGTTTGTTAACTTTATCGAAGTTCGCCTTCGCTGCTGTTGTCCATGCCGCAATGCCATACTCGAGAACTGGTCTCACTCTTCCAGTGTACAGTTTCTTTAGTATGCCTTCGTCTGCTCCCCAGCTTGTGCCAGCAAGTTTCCTCATGATTGCCATTCTTTCTCTGGCTTTCATTCGGTTTCTCTCAATCTGACTTTTCCATGTCATGCGCCGATCAAATGTGACTCCCAGATAGGTTGGGTTGTCGTTTGGCTGCAGGAATTTGCCATTTAGACTTAATTTGGTACTTTGGGGTTTTAATGAAAGCGAGAATATTGTGCATGTGGTTTTCTCCTCGTTTATTTTGACCAGCCATGAGTTCGCCCACTCTTCCAGCGATGTTAGGGCCGTCTGCATCCGATTTCTTGCTATGGTGAGATTCTTTTCAGAGGTCCACATAGCCAGATCGTCTGCAAACATTGAGCTATGAACTCTTCTTGGTATATTCTCTGTAATATCGTTTATATATACCAGGAAGAGTGTGGGTGACAGTACTCCCCCTTGGGGTACTCCCTGCTCGAGTGTCACCTTTTTGCTCATCTGCCCTTGTACTTGGACTCTGGCCGTTCTTTGTTTGAGGTAGTGGTTGATCCACTTGTACATCTTCCACAGACATCACTTCTTCTTAGCTTGACTCTAAGTCCATCTTTCCAGACTTTGTCAAATGCCTTTTCCAGATCCACCCAAACAGCTACTGTGTGTTTCTGTGCCTGGTAGGCATCTTCTATCTCCTGGGCTATGAGGATGACCTGGTCCTCAGTGGATCTGTGCTGTCTAAAGCCGGCTTGCTGTGGAATTAGTATTCGTTTTTCTTCCAGATGCCACATCAGTCTGGTGTCTATCATCCGTTCCATCAGCTTGCCGACACAGCTCAGTAGGCTTATGGGCCTGTATCCATTTGGATCTGTTTTGTCCTTTCCTGTTTTTGGTACTGGTACCAGTATTGCATCTTTCCATGCCTGTGGTACAATTCCCCTTTTCCAGCTTTGGTTCAGGACCGATAGCAGTTTCTTCTTCGCTGTTTGGCCCAGCCCCATCAGCATTTCGTTTGTTATCCCGTCTTTTCCGGGAGATTTCCTTTTCTTTAGTGTTCTCATAGCCTCTTCCATTTCGCGCATTGTTAGTTTGGCCATCATGTGCTCTTCAGGAGCCGTATTCATGTTTTCGTGTCCCTTTAGCTCTTCGCTAATGTCTGTATGCTTATCTGCAGGGACCTGATCGGTTTGTTCCAACAAATGGTGGATATGAATGCACCCAATGTTCTAGAAAATGTTGGATAAGAATAACCCAATGTTCTAGACTGATTGGTTTGTTCTAGAAAATTGTGGATATGAATGAATGTCACAATGTTCTAGACAGAATTATGATTCTTGAAAATGTTAAAATTGTGTTTCATACAGTGATATATACAGGTGCACTGCGATGTTCTATATTAAGGTGTGTAATTTGGCACCTCAGTAATATCTGTGTTGAAAATAATAGGACCACTGTAACTTTCCAAACATGTCATAAAAGATGACCAATGATGGTTGTGCACGGAGTTAGCAACCTCATCATGAAAAACCATTGCTGTTGTAACCACCAGTACCAAAGTTCGGTTACAGGCTTTCTGTAAAGGGACTAGCTGTAGTGGTGGCCCTATGCTTCACTTGGAGTGAAAAAGCAATTAATCAATGCAACGAGGAATACAAAAATCTTACCCAATCACCTTACATACTTCCCTGTGTGGTTCCTGTGCTCACTTACTGGGGAGAAACTGTTAAGACCATAGTACCTAACTATTGTTGCAGGCAAAAGCAACTACTGAGAGTTGTGCATTGGACTGGCAACCTCACTATATAAAACAAAGTACAACAGAAATCATCAACAAAAGAGCACATTAATATATTGACGGTGTCCCCGTGTTCCTATTGGAACAAAAGAGAAAGCATGAAGTTGATGATAATGATGATGTAATATAATCATTTAATCTAAACTTGATAATCCCCTGATAAGATTACAGAAATATCATGCATGCTACATTTCAACAAACATATTTTTATAAGAACAGACAAAATGAGCCTGCACACGTGAAAAACTAGCTTATCAATTTAAACAGTCCTTGTGGTAAGATCAGTCAGCAACTTGAATAGATCACCCGTAATTTCTATGAGTTTTCGCAATTTTGTTGCTGAGCTTAATGACTTAAGAGCAGCACTCTGTCAACTATGCCAGCAGTCCGCACCAAAAAGGGTAGTGGTACAGTGGGTCCCATCACACTGCAACATCCAAGGCAACGAGGAGGCAGACAGACTGGCAAAAGAAGGTGCAAGACTACCACAAACAGATACTTGTATGACGTACGAAGAGTCAAAACGGCTTATCAAAGCCAGATACATGACCAAATGGGAAACCGAACATACTGGTTACACCAAAAACGATGCCTATTACCAGTTGAACCGAAGAGAGCAGGTCGTTGTCTTCAGACTTCGCACTGGCCACAATAGACTGAGGTACCACCTATTCAACAAATTGAAGATAGGTGGAACCGACAAATGCCCGTATGGTACCGGGAAAATGGCCACTGAACATCTGCTGCAGAACTGCCCGACATACGAGGATCAGAGAGAGCAGATGTGGCCATCACCAGTGGAACCACAAGACAAGCTCTATGGCAGTGTCGACAGCCTCAGGATGACCGCCGCTTTTTTCGAAAAAATAATGGTTACTGTCTGACTGCGTACGAAGAAGAAGAAGAAGAAGAAGAAGAAGAAGAACACTGTGTTGTATGCTTTGGTTTTTTTCACCTAAAGAGTTTTTTTAATAGTATACAGTGTCTAGAAAAGAGAAGAATTAGAAGTGACTTAATACAGGTTTTTAAGATAATCAAAAAAAAAGAGGATAAATTAGACTATAACAAGTTTTTCAAAATACAACCACCTACAAGAACAAGAGGGCTTGGCTACAAATTGACTAAAGACAGGTCCAGATTTGGTATTAGGAAATACTTTTTGCAGCCAGTGAGCGGTGAATGCTTCGAATGCATTGCCCCAGGAAGTAGTGGAGGCAGAGACAATTAATGTAGTTAAGAATATACTGGATGAGCATAACTTTTAGAGGAAGGAAATGTAAATGAATCTGGTTGTATACAGACTCTGTAGAGTCTTCTAAACCAGTATAAAAACGTTAAGTTATATTTTATCAATATACTTGTTCTAATCCTGGTACCTGGATGGCACTGTTCAAACTTTAGGGCTCCAAAATAAACCGAGCAAATCAATTCAAACTTACTTTCTGAGAGTTGTAGCTTACTTGGAGCAACCATAACAGATTGAGGTTGAAAGAGAAACTGCGTGCTCTAAGATTATAATCTGACATCGTCACCAGAACTGCCATGGTATGGACCCCAGAGGCAAGACAGAAGAGAGGCTGACATATCTTGGCAGAAAACCATACATAGAAGTCATGAACCAGAGCTGAGGTATCATACGAAGTATGTCCGCAGACTGGGGACAGTGGAGGCAGTTTGCTGCTGTCTGCCCTTAAAGATGCCATGAGACATGATGGTCACTATCCCCATGCCAGTCACTGACCAATGATCTAAAAAAGTGGAGCCAGTTTGCTGCTGTCTGCCCTTAAAGATGTCATGAGACATGATGGTCACTATCCCCATGCCAGTCACTGACCAAAGATCTAAGAAGAATATAGTCTATTTCTTGCAGTAATTGAAAATGGTTGTAGAAGTTATGCTACAAAAACTAGGCAGGTGAATTTTAAACTATGGTTAATCTCAAAAGGTAAAGGTACTTGCATAGGAGACATGCAATCAGGGATGGAGTGTTACAGACTCTGTTGTATTAGGATTCATCTGTTTAAGGTAGGATTGCCAGTTTTACTTCCTTGCTGCCTTTCCTTCCCTAACAGTAAGTCAGGTACCCATTTACAGCTGGCTTGACTAGAGCATGATGATAATGAATACTGAACAAGATACCATTGCTGTAAGAATCAAGCTGTCTACCACGCTGATATCTAAACACAGTCACACCTACACTATATTTTAAGACCTATAAATGGCTGCTCAATGTCTTTCTCTATCTCTCAAACACCCATTTACAGCTGGGTTGACTAGACCATGATGACAATGAGGATTGAAATAGCCCCCTTTGCTGTAAAAATCAAGCTTTCTACCAACCTGATATCTAAACACACATAGTTAGACCTACACAATTATAAGACCTATAAATGTTTGCTCAATGTCTTTCTCTATCTCTCAAACACTCACATACAATCACACATCTTGTACAAATTGACACGTATCCTTATAAACATGCAGCTAACATGTTATCACTGAGGTAACAAAGGTAAAGCTAGTTGTGTGGATCAATTGACAGGAATGACCATCCATTGACAGTTATGATCATCCATTAACAATGTTAGTACAAATGTTATTCTATCATTTTCAACAGTCTTTCTTGGAATGCTCAAATATTCTAACATAATCAAGAATTATTCCCACATTTCTTTTTCATTTTAGTAGTAATTGAGAAACTGAAAACGGTTAAGTAAAATGTAGTTTTAAAAAAGAACAATAGATCATAAATAACAGACATTTCTACCAATTAAAACAGGGGCCTCAAACTTACAGCCCGTCAAGCTGTTTTCTGTGGTCCACAACATGATTGTTATTTTATCATATGATACAGTTTAGACAAAAATATAGATCACTACGCACCATACTCAAAGTAATGAACATATTTTCAAAAAAGATCACAGGTTTTGAAATGAAGTGTTACTGACAGATGTTAAAAATATCATGGACAGAACAAAATCAAATAGATGAATTTTGCCATCTTACAGAAAATTGCTCCTAGACATCGCCAAAATAAAAAAAAAAGAGATATTTCAGTCATGGTAGTGGTCGTTCGACGCAACGGGCCCTAGATGCCTAGGCGAACATTATTATTATTATTTCCTTTGCCGAGTTGTTTAGTGATTAATTCCTCTCAAACTAAATACACTGTTACTTTATTTTTTCAGAAAGAAGATGACTTTATATTTGTTTCAACCATAACAGTCAATCTCACATTATTTATTTTTATGTAAGCCGTTACTAGTGGCTAATGAAGACATGCATTATGAAGGGGCTACAATTCTTAGTTACTAACTGCAACTTATTATTCTTCCTGATACAGTTTTTGGGGCTGAAGATTCAGCACAGTGAATGAGCTGACAGCAGCCAGTGGTTCATAACTGGCTGCTTGCTTCAGACTCAGCAAACCATAGCTGACCAAGACCCTATCTTACCCCTGGGAATAAACTGCACTGGTGTAGTCTGGCTAAGAGAATAGATATTGCATAGAGAAGGTAAACAGTCCCAGAAATGTCATGCCAAAAACAGATGTGTTGGGCCAAAAGGAGCAGATATTGCAGCCACTCTGTAAACTACGCCTTTTTCAGGATGACCGCCAAAGAATGAGATATAATTTTTAATCTGATAAGTATTTCTATATTAAACTTGTCAGGAAAATTATGTAGTCTAAAAATAGAATGCTTGTAGATGAAAAAGACATTTTGTGTATTAATGGGAGAATTGGCACACTTACATAGATTGTATGGTTGAGGTTCAATGCTTAATTTGTCTTCAAACAAATAACTGCACTAAAAGAGTAAAGTGTTAATTGCCACTACACTACAATACGATTGTGACATTTTGAAATCAATCAATGACCGCCTGCTGGATGAGGGCACCGCAATAGATGAAGAAGCAATCTACAGAATGCAAAGTTTCGACATTAAACGAGGCTCGAGCAGAGTGGGGTGCATGAGAGGACGGCGCAGGAGAGTGTGCAACCAGCGAGCTACAGGGACCATCAGCATCCATACCTTACGCCATTTGATGAGAGAGACTGAGCACTTATGGGTATGCCCAGAGTGCAGTGACGTCGGTTCTTAGAAACAGAATACGATAAGTTAGATGGCTAGACAAACTAATGCTACTGGAAACTTGAGATGAAACAGTTCTGAAGTGGAAACAAGCATTTGTCAACCAGCGTGATGTCTTATCAAACATTAACAGACCATCCATAATACAGCCAAACAGCCTGCTAGGTTACAGTAAAGAAAAAGAAGAATACAGGACTTTACTAAGATGTGGCTCACGGACCATTAGACTTTTCCTTATGCGGCTCTCTGGCTGATTTGAGTTTGAGGCCCTTGAATTAAGACCGTTGTTCAAGATCAGACATTACAAAACCAGTTTCAATAAGGTAATTTAGCATCGTAAGTAGAAAACTGATATTTATGTTAATTTCTCATTTCAGGCATGTTTCACAAATTCAAGATTATTTTCCATCCAAGAAGATCACAATAAATATTTACTTTACGAGAAACAGCTGGGTTTAGACCCCATTTGACATAAGCGTGTATTTAAAATGATAAAAGGTAGAAGTGCATATTCTCTCCTAGGTTGTATCCTGGAGGCTTTTACTGGGGAGGAAAGAATAGGTTGCTGCACTCATGTCCTAAAAAAAACTACTAAAAGTAGAGTTGGGTATGAGGCTAACAACCTCGTCATGTAAAACAAATTGCTACACAAACTACTGCAAGAGCATATCAAGTACTATGGTGAAGGCTTTCTGAAGGAGGCCAACTATAGTGATGGCACATATGCTCCGACTGGAATGAAAAATTGGCAAAGAGAAGAATATTCTGGACAATATATCCTGCCCATTGCCATTACCAGTCTGCTTGTGCTATTTGAACTTTTCTCAACAACCAAGTTGACACTCTAAAACCCTCAGTCACAACCGAAATTAGACTTTCAGATCTTCACAATAATTATTGCCAGTCAATATCTAACACTGCATTGCTTAAATGAACTACATGAAAAAAGCATGAAACATACATAGATACTTGCTAAGATATTATGTGTTTGGTTATCCTCAGTTTCAAATCAGTGTATAACAGTAGGCTGTTTTGTTTGAATTTTAACTGATTCACTCTGTAGAGCCAATATATTGGTTCCCAAACTTGACTACAATGTCATAGAGCCGATATTTTGGTTCCCAAACCTGACTACAATGTGATAGAGCCAATATATTTGTTCTCACACTTGCCTACAATGTCATAGAACCGATATATTGGTTCCCAAATTTGACTATGATGCCATAAAGCTGATATATTTGTTCTTACACTTGACTACAATGTGATAGAGCCGATATATTGGTTCTCACACTTGCCTACAATGTCATAGAGCTGATATATTGGTTCTCAAATTTGACTACAATGTCATACAGCTGATATATTGGCACCCAAACTTGCCTACAATGCCATAGAGCTGATATATTGGGTATCTTACTTGCCTACAATGCCGTAGAGTTGATATATTGGGTATCTTACTTGCCTACAATGCCGTAGAGCTGATATATTGGCACCCAAACTTGCCTACAATGCCATAGAGCTAATATATTGGGTATCTTACTTGCCTACAAAGCCGTAGAGTTGATATATTGGCACCCAAACTTGACCACAGTGCTGTGGAACTGATATGTTGGCTCCCAAACTTTTTTACAATAAGAGCTGATATATTGCCTCTCACACTTGCATTGAAAGCTGTAGAGCTGATATTATGGTTCTCACACTTGCCTACAATGCCGTAGAGCTGATATATTGGCTTGAACAGTTTTCATACTTCTACATAAAAGTTTATCCATATCAAATCTTTCAATATGAATGTACTTCCTAGTGGCAGTTTTACATTGCATGAATAAATGTTTTTAGAGGCTGCAAGTAGTTGAGAGTGAAGGAGTTAAAAAGTGTTTTCATTTAAAACGATGTACGTACACAATTCTTGGGCATAGTCACAACATGTCTTCACACATAGGACTCATCTATTAGGGTTCTCTAAAATAATCGATCAAAACTTGTCCGTCACCTTATGTTATGTGTGTGTACAGATTCAACCATTCAACTTTTTAATTTGAAGTAATACATTATTTGTGGTAGTAGTCTTGTGGATGGTGACCTTTGTGTGGCTTATTACGCCTGGGAAAGGTGAAGCTCTGGGGTATCCAGCCTTTAGGCTTTCCCCTGTACTATCCCATCCAGCAACATGTGGCCTGCACTATGTCCCTGACAGCACTGATGTCTGTGAAGGGATTGTCATGTGCGGAGACATGTTACTGGATGGCCGTCATCGTCCCTACATTTGGAACATGTGATGTTGACGTCCTAACAGCGGGTGTATTTGGCGATCTTGTGGCCGGTTTAGACCAATTGATGATCCTACATGATGTACGATGTCTTCTATTTACGGTGGCGAGTAAATCTGATCAGTCGAATGGAAGCTATATCTTTGAATGTAAATCTGTTAATGAAAGTCATCACCAAAAAAAAACACATCCTTCATATTTCCACGCCTTTGGATCATCATGGTACTCTTGGGCAAAGTACAAGTACAAATCCAATCTGCTTTTGGCTACCTGGCATCAGACAACCTTTTATGATTTAATACCAGGATTCAAGTATTCAAATAAGTACTAAAGTAATACAATATTAATGACATATAATTGTTAATTATGAATGGACTACAGCTATATTTGTAAGGACTTGACTAGATCTACAAATGTATGCAATATTTGTTCTCCTTTTTTAACATTTTACAGACATATTTCATGCTGTAATATAGTGGCTGTACTATGACAATGTCATGTATAGGTTTTAATTTCTTCCTTGTACAGTTTTTAAATTTGTATTGGTCTGGCTACACATTTCATGGGGTTCTCAGTCTGATTCTTGGAACCTTCCAAAGATTCCAGGTAAATAATTACTTTGAAGCAATTTGTACGCACTACAGAATATACTTTCACAATATCTACACAATATGAAATGTACTGCACTTTGTAAATATACTAGTGATATAGACATCTATATAAATTTACAGTAAAACTTTCTATTACCCGTCCTAATATCAATGCATAAAATACAATGGTTTGTTTGTGTGATTTCACATTACATATGCAAAGCCCTGCCTCCACACCATAAATCATTGTGCTTTGTAATCTATGCTAAGCCAGTGTAACCTTCAGTTCAATTCAGTTCATCCCGTAACCCATCAGGTCGTTGGGGCACACATGAAGACACTCCCAAAATCCCACGCCATCCCTCTCTGTCTGTCGCCGCCTGACGCATCTCACCGGGACGAAGGCCTGACCACTTGGTGATGTTGTCCACCCATCTCTTCCTTGGACGTCCTCGCCCTCTCTGTCCCGGTACGGAACCAAAGAGTATCGAGTTGGTAATTCCGTTGTACCTCGCGACGTGCCCGCCAAGGCCATCTTTCGTCTTTTGATAGCTGTGAACAGATCTTCAAAAGGACCAATAGCATCTTCAATTCTTTGACGGATTTCTACGTTCGTGACACGATCTTTATGTGTAACATTTAGGAGTTTTCTATAGCACCTCATTTCCATTGCATGTATCTTGCCCTGGATATCTGCTGTAATGGTCCAGGTCTCGCAGGCATACAGAAATATTGATAGCACCAAAGAGCGCATTAGTCTAACTTTTATGCCGAGGGCGAGCTGCTTGTCTTGCCATATAGGTTTCAGCCGAGTCAGCGCCGCTGTTGTTTGTGCTATTCTTGCAATTACCTCTGGCTTCGATCCCTCTTCACTTATCAATGATCCAAGATATTTGAAACGTTTTACCACCTCAAGTTCCTGCCAATTTGCCTCTATTACAGATTTAAACCCTGCTACGTTATTGGTCATGAGCTTTGTTTTATATGCATTTATTTCCATACCAAAACTCAGAGCCGCTCTATCCAAGCTACCAATCAACTCCTGGAGTTCCCTTTCTGTGCCTGCCAATACATCAATATCATCAGCAAATCGGAAGTTTGTGATAAGCCTGTCACCTATTTTAACCATGCCAACATGTTCTTTTAAGGTCGTCTCCATTATTCTCTCCAAGAATATATTGAAGAGTGTTGGGGAGAGTATACATCCCTGTCTCACACCCACCATCGTACAGAACCAATCGCCTAGCATTCCCTCTACTGAGACTGCGCTTGTCGCCTGCTCATAAAGGTTTGCAATTACTCGAAAGCCCGCTTGTTCTTCGGCAATGATATTCTCTGCCTGTGGTTTCAGTCTGTTAAGTATTTTTCTCAAGTGTAACCTTGCAAAAATTCATACCAAAAGACTAGCATTTTAAAACAACTGAAAATCAATGGACTTTCAAGAAAAAAATCTAATCTAAAATGTTATAATTTTGCATGACCATTAATATTGCATAATATTGACCTCCTGAGAGCTGCTTGCTCTGTACCGCTCAGTCTGATGCTCTGCCATCATACAGGGTGCCCGCATCGGTGAAGAGAGATTCATTGCTGCGGCACAGAAAAACCGACCTGCAAGAAGGGGTAGAATGCAAGATGGCCCACTTCCTGATGCTGTCCACGTGTGGTAGAGTCTGTCGCACTCGGATTGGATTGTACAGTCTTATGTGGTCACATCTGAATACACATGTCTGACATTGTTACCATCTTTGTTTTCGATGGGCAACTATTACTATAATATTGGTAACTTGTATATTCTATTATCCATCTATTCTTATCTTCGGTCGTGGATATTCAAAGTTATACCGTACATAAAGTTTTCAATACTAATCAACCAAATTAATTTGTCCTGTCCATTCAATAAACTCACATCTACTCTAGTTGTGATATATACATTTGTTATCTAGTTCTAGAACTAATTTTGTTCACTTTCTTCTATAAATCCTGGGATTGCTCAAAGTTTTTATGTGCTTCAAGTTGATGACTCATCTCATTGTGCTTTGCTTGAGTTGTTGACAGAATGTACAGCAGCTCAAATATTGAATCCATCTGTGTGTTTCCTAAATGCTGTAGATGCTGCCATGCTAGGAGACTTTACAGCCATATGTAACCACATATTACAACACAAGATTATGCTGTCACCTTCTCCACTTGTGATATGCAACTACGAGGGATAGTTGAAATGTTTTGCACTTTAGTAAGGTAGTAAGGAGGAGTCACAGCACTTGCCTGGAAATTGGTGTGAACTTTAGTCCTTCTCTATGTATTCATCCTGCAAGCTGGTACACTTCTCCAATCTATTCTTCATCTTACTGATGCCCTGATTGTAGGACTCGTCCATCTGGGTATGGAACAGTTCAGTCTCCAGTTCATGTAATCAAGTCCTGGACTTTTTCATCATTTGAGTCTGCTTTGTAGGGAGTGGATGAACTGCAAACGGACTCATTTTACAAGGTACGTGGTATATAGTTTCTGCGCTATTTGATTTCACATGATTGTCAAACCCATACACAACTATGTTTAGTTGCTTTTTAGCTGCTGAAGATGGATGTGTCGGACCGAAAGGTGCAAATATCGCAGTCAATCTGTAAACTAGTAACACAACACATTCCGTTCTCCGAACTACATCCTGCTAATTGCAAGGCCCTGTTTGGGACTTGGTAGCGGGAGATTGAGAACGAACGCAGAAGAAGTTGCTTTTTACAAGTCTCACAGGAGGGTGCGGTGTCTTAGTCATTTTAACCAAATAATGGACTCTAGGATCCACATGAGGTGGGGAATAGTATACAATCCTCAGCATCATTTCAGGCTGCTGTGAGCAATACTAGTTCATAAAGAAAACATTAGTATTATTATCACTGGAATAAGAGACAGTTCTGCAATTAATACACCTAGTTAGCTCCTATATAATAGTGTGGTGACTTTTCAGATCTGGTCATTACACACCACCACTGGCACATGCCAAGAACAGGCTGAGTGTGGAGTAGTTTTCTGGTTTGAAAAGAATGCTATAGAAAAACAATACCCAAATCTATATATTGTTGCTTCTCCATCATAATCAATGAGGACCACTTTGTCAGCATTCACTGTAAACTGTTCTCATGAATTTGAAGACGGTTAAAAAATCCAATCTGAGCCTTGAATTGTCTGTTGCACTTTGTGCAGGGAGATAATCCACCTCCTTCCACTGGGGTTGAAGATATTTATATATATAAAGCTGAAAGCCTGTTCGTTTGCTAGTTCCTTAAACAATTCGAAATCCTTCGATCGGATGACAGATCTGAACAAAATTTTGCATAGTTCACATCTTAGGACATTACTAGCTACATGACATTTATACATCCCACCTGTATCCCAACACATGCGTTGCCTAAAATAGATGAAATATCTTAGTTGTCATAGAAGGACTGGACAAAGCTTCTTTTATATTTCTCAATGTGAGACACAAAAACCATGTTTTATTGTGCCAGCAAACACCAATTTCAGGATATCTGCACCATACAAAGAAATCTATCCCAAGAAAACCGGCTTACACGTAAAGAGAAGAATTAGAGGTGACTTAATTCAGGTTTTATAAGATAATCAAAAGAACTGTTAGACTATAACAAATTTTTCAAAATACAACCACCTACAAGAACAAGAGGGCATAGCTACAAATTAACTAAAGAAAGGTCCAGATTAATTATTAGGAAATATTTTTTTAGTCAGAGAGTGGTGAATACTTGGAATGCATCGCTACAGAAAGTAGTGGAGGCAAGGACAATTAATCCATTTTAGAATAGATTAGAGCAAAGAAATGTAAATGAAACTGGTTGTATACGGTCTCTACAGAGTCTTCTAAACCAGTATAAAGACGTTAGGTTAAGACGTTAGGTTAAGTTAAGAGTATCCTCAAAGTTATGACCCAATTTGAGCATACGACATTGAACACGAGACTTTGTGCAAGATTTGGTGCAATTATTAGGGTGAAGAGATTGGCAGGCTGAGAGGGAGGGGGGGGGGGGGGTATTGAAGGTGGACAAAATGGACAGCTTGGAAGGTAGAGAGACAGTGAAATGGGGGTGCGAGGGAGGAGAAAAAGATTTTTAAAACGAACAACTTCCACAGATTTTCCGGACATGGCTAAGTACTCCTGTTAGTATATGATACTGCTGTCTGGGATGAAGTGTTAGAGACTTCATTGTACTAGACATCAGTTTTTTATGAGGTAGTACCATGTTCCAATCCTTGCCACCTTTCCTTCCATAAAAGTCAACCAGACACCCATTTACAGCTGTAGATTATAGGGGCCAAACCCAGTACTATTGCGGTGAGAAGCAAGTGCTCTACCACTCTACTAGTCAGACACTTCCATATATGATTCATGAATAAAAGACAAATAACTTATTTTCCTGGGATCAAAATAAGAAGATGTCACAAATTTCTATAACACAGCTTGCTGTATCAATGAGGTATTCAAAGAATCAAGATATTCATGTCCACATTTACAACATTATGCAAAAAATCTTTGTTAGAGAATGTCTACATTTGAACAAGATGATGTCCCTAAGGCTACAACTATAATAGCACACATGTGAGAGCTAGCATTCATTCTGACTACTTCTAAAGTCTGACTAAATATCATACTACTAGCACAGTCATACAGCATGCTCTGGTTATTGTGTCAGTGTTATTATAAATGTGAATGCTCAATATCGCTTGTTGTTTGAATCTGCTCCACCATGGACAAGGCTATAGAAGAGGCTACTTTCATTTTCCATCAGCTCTTTTGGGGAAGCGAACTCTCTCACCTCGCCATACTCAAGAACCATGACTCTGTCATAATCCATAATTGAGGACAGTCGATGCTGTGAACATAAAAATGTATATACTATTTGAAAAGTGGATGCACTTAGCTCAATGATGCAACTTATAAGCAAACAGAATATGTATTATATCTTAGTTGCCTGTTTCATATAAAACATAAAATAATATTTATAAAGTTCCAAAAATCTTTTCAAAAGATGAAGAAAAAAGAAGAAGAAGAAAGGAAGAAGTTCCATTATGCAAGAAATGAGATAATGTTGAAAGCCTCATGAACTGAAATTACAGCAATTATTTCCCTTTACAAATTTGACACCAGGCAACGATCACTTTTAATATTCTAGAAAAGGATATTGTTAAGGTTACCACCTAACTTTTAGATACTGGAGATCACCTGACTCTGATTACTCTTGGCTCTCACTTTGATCAGTATGTTTCACCTGACCCTGATTACTCTTCATTCTCACTTTGATCAGTATGTTCCATCAGACCGTGATTAATCGTCACTCTCACTTTGATCAGTATGTTCCATCAGACCGTGATTACTCTTCACTCTCACTTTGATCAGTATGTTTCACCTGACCCTGATTACTCTTCACTCTCACTTTGATCAGTATGTTTCACCTGACCTTGATTACTCTTCACTCCAACCTTGATCAGTATGTTTCACTTGACCCTGATTACTCTTCACTCCAACCTTGATCAGTGTTTCATGTGATCATGATTACTCTTCACTCACTTTGATCAGTATGTTTCACCTGACCCTGATTACTCTTCACTCTCACTTTGATCAGTATGTTTCACCTGACCTTGATTACTCTTCACTCCAACCTTGATCAGTATGTTTCACTTGACCCTGATTACTCTTCACTCCAACCTTGATCAGTATGTTTCATGTGATCATGATTACTCTTCACTCACTTTGATCAGTATGTTTCACCTGACCCTGATTACTCTTCACTCTAGCCTTGATCAGTATGTTTCATCTGATCATGATTACTCTTCACTCTCACCTTAAACAGTATGTTTTACCTAACACTGATTACTTTTCACTACCCACCTTGATCAGTATGCTTCATCCAACCCTAACTATTCTTCATTACCATTAACAGTAATAGACTAATCCTCCATTATCTTTACACTTCATCCCCAATGACAGTCTATATCTAGCTTTAACCTTTTTCATAACTTACTACTAAAACTTTTCCTATGTTAAACATAAACAGAGAACAAAAGACACCGTAGGCCCACTCCAAGATAGTTCAGGAAATATAATCATAGAAAATTTTGAAGCTGCAAATCTACTTAATCGTTACTTCAGCTCAAAATCCCAGAGCTCTTAAAAATCTTTAAAAGGGACATATACTCAGAGGGATTATGCTCAATCTACATTACTGAGGAAATGGTTTTTTTTTTAATTGGATAGTTTGGAAGTGGATAAAAGTCATTGTTATGATGGTATTCATCCAAAATTGCTATTTGATCTCAGATACTTGCTGGCAAAACCATTGTCCAAATTTTATTCTCAAACTATTGAGACGGGGATTATTCCAAGGGATTGGAAAGATGAAGGTGTGATCGCCTTGTTCAAAAAGGGCAAGAAATCAGATCTAGGCAATTACAGACCAGTGAGTTTGATAAGCATACTATTCAAAATTGTAGAGTCTATTATCATAGACAACATCATGAAAACCACGTACACAATCTTCTCCCTATCTACCAGGCCCCAAGAAGTGATCCTAAACGTAAATTGCCAGACTCTTCCCTTTGACATAAGTCCAACTTATCTGGGAATAACAATGGACCCAAGGTTGACATTGAAAAACCAGATTAAAAAAGTCACCAACAAAACTAAGAACAGAATGGCCATAATGAGAAAGATATCAGGATCAACATGGGGAGCTGACACGGGCACCCTAAAGAAACCGTACACAGGTTATGTGAGACCAGTGCTAGAATACGGGATAGCAGCATGGTCCACAGCAACAAAGAATAACTTTTCAAAAAATAAATACAACCCAAAATCAAGGTATACGTATCATCACTGGAGCTATGAGAACAACACCAATAATTGCAATGGAGAACATCAAACAAATTGAAAGTATGGAGACGCAAAGAGACCAAAAAACACTCTGGCAGTAGAAGTTAAAACGAATGCCTCATCACCCAATATATGACAGGATAAATCTCATAGGAAGAGGGAGATTAAAGAGAAACCACTTCATATCAAAAACAAAAGAACTTGCAAGAGCAGACCAAATCATAAGCCACACAGTGGTTAGAGATCTAAAACAAACATCCCAAATTCCCCTATGGAAAATAGCCAAGTCCCCTGAGATGGTAGAAACCATAGAGGCAATAGGGAAAAATGGAACATACAGATTTAGAAAGGAAATTTATCACAGAATAATATCTTAGGAGAGTATACCCACCAGAAGTTGCAAAATGGATTGAAAATTGGTTAACGGGAAGAAGGCAGAGGGTGGGCATAAATAAGGAATACTCTGAGTGGTGTGAAGTGAAAAGTGGTGTGCCACAGGGCTCGGTTTTGTTCTTGATATATTTAAATGATTTGGACATTGATATGGGATCCATGATTGCAAAATTTGCTGATGACACAAAACTATGCAGTAGTGTCTCATCTAAAGCAGAAGTGGATATATTGATGTCGGATTTAGATACAATTCGAGAATGGTCTGTAAGCTGGCAAATGGAGTTTAATGTAGATAAATGTACAGTCATCCACATGGGTAGATCCAATATGGAACATAATTACAGAATGGGAGAAAACAATATTAGAAAGATAAATAAGGAAAGGGACCTAGGGGTTATAATAGATCATACAGGAAAGGTGAGTGAGCAAGTTAAGGTAGCAGTGAAAAAGGCAAATGCAATGTTAGGTATGATAAAAAGAAATATTAAACATAGGAGCAAGGAAGTGATCGTCAAACTGTATAAAGCTTTAGTTAGACCTAGATTGGAGTACTGTGTACAGGTGTGGAGTCCTTATCATAGAGGGGACATAAACATGCTAGAAAGAATACAAAAAAGAGCGACAAAGATGATAGTGGGATTCCAGAATTACAGTTATGAGGAACGACTCAGAAAAACCGGCCTACAGTGTCTCGAAGAGAGAAGAATTTGTGGTGACTTAATACAGGTTTATAAGACGATCAGAGGAATCGATAAATTAGACTATAACAAGTTTTTTAAAATACAGCCACCTACAATAACACGAGGGCATAGCTACAAGCTGACTAAAGAGAGGTCCAGGTTAGATATTAGGAAATATTTTTTTAGTCAGAGAGTGGTGTCTGCTTGGAATGCATTGCCAGGGGAGGTAGTGGAGGCAGGGACAGTTAATGCATTTAAGAATAAACTGGATGCGCATAGCTTTTAGAGCAAGGTGATGTAAATGTAACTGGTTGTATACAGACTCTGCAGGGTCTTCTAAACCAGTGTAAAGACGTTAAGTTAAGTTGGGTTAAGAAACATGGATACACGTATATACAGATGGCTCCTCTAACAAAGCCATGTCCAATGGAGGTGGAGGGGTCTATTACAGACTAATGAATGGAGAAGAAAAAAACAACAGGAACATATTCCAATAACTTCCGTTCAGAAGCAGAGGCACTGAAGGCCGCAGCTTATGTTGTAATTCAAGATAAAGATATCCACCAAGAAAACATAGTATTCCTGACTGATGCCGCGTCAGTATTAGACGCGGTAAAATAACACAAAGATGAAGATCTCAAGCAATGTATATTCTCCCTGACACAGCTCTCAGCAGAACACCCAAGGCTGATCATACAGTGGATCCCATCCCACTGCAATGTTGAAGGCAATGAAGCTGCAGACAAACTAGCAAAGTGTGGAGGAGCATCACCACAAACAGACCTGAGTATCACATATAATGAGGCCAAGACCATAATTAAAGCCAACTTCAGGGGAAAATGGACTGATCAACACTCCGAATTCCTAAAAGAAGACAGCTACTTTAACTTAACTACAGAACAGCAAATCATGATCTTCAGACTGAGAACTGGGCATTACAGACTCAAGGGTCATCTTTACAACAAAATGAGGATTGGGACAGATGACAAGTGTCCATGTGGGGACCTTATCCTGACAGTGGAACATGTCATCCTTTCTCGCTCCATCCCCTTTCCTAAAGCAGAATTCTTCATCAAAGACGGATTCACAAGCAATTCTCGTAACCTCATCTATTCTATCATCTGCCGCCAGTGTGGTATGACATACATTGGGGAAACTGGTATGGAACTGCGGGAGCGTTTCCGCCAACACCTCAAAGACATCCGCAACCGCACTGGTTCCCCAATTTCCAGCCACTTCAATGGTCCTGAGCACCGGGGTAAGGCTGACGTTAGTGTCACTGGTCTAGTTTTGTGCTTCTTTGACGATCGTCATCGATTCGCCCTTGAGAATAGACTTATCTCTAGTATGGGTTGTCTCCAACCACATGGTATTAATATCTTCCATACTTTTTCTTAAATCCTCACACTGGCCCCCACCTATTTGTCTTCCTTTGCCCCCCCCCCTCCTATCAGTTCTCAACCCCCCCCCCCCTTCTATTTCAATCTCACCCTCCCGGTTTATACTACCTTCTCTTTGTTCTCCCATCTGGACAACTATTTGGCCACCATTGGCTTATCCGGCACATTCCCCCACATAGCTTACGCTTTTCTGGCCACTTTGTGTTTGACCTCTCCGATTCAGTTTCAATCAAGCATCTGGCCCAACCGGTCGCTTAGACAGACTGGGTCTACTATCAGAAACAGATGAGTTGACCATTTTTTCTTATATGTTGATTTGTTAGTTCAGTATTGTTGTCCCTGATGAAGGCCTATTGGTCGTAATGTAGGTTTTGTTTGTGTTCTCGTCTCGGTGTGGTATCTGACCATACCCATTTTAAAATTTTGATTAAAGTTAACCTTAATCAACTTTTACCAGTTTTTTTTCATGTTTTTTTCCCAACATATCCTACAAAGCTGTACGCTTATGCAGAAAAAGAGAGAACAATACTGGCCTCATGAGACAGATATGAGACAAAAGCTGTTCAGTTCAGTTCATCCCGTAACCCATCAGGTCGTTGGGGCACACATGAAGACATGAAAAACCCATGCCAGCTCTCTCTGTCTGTCGCCGCCTGACGTATCTCACCGGGACGAAGGCCTGACCACTCAGTGATGTTGTCCACCCATCTCTTCCTTGGACGTCCTCGCCCTCTCTGACCCGGTACGGATCCAAAGAGTATCGAGTTGGGAATTTCGTTTGACCTCGCGACGTGCCCGCACCAGGCCATCTTTCGTCTTTTGATAGTTGTGAACAGATCTTCAAAAAGGACCAATAGCGTCTTCAACTCTCTGACGGATGTCTACGTTCGTGACACGATCTTTATATGTAACATTTAGGAGTTTTCTATAGCACCGCTGTATGGAGATAAAATAGCCTTATGAACAACGGTGTCCTTTGTAAGAGAAACCAGGACCTTGATCTGAGGATGAATGAAGAAGAAGAAAGACAACATAACTATGCATTTGGACAAGTTTAATCTCATCAAGAAGAGTTAGCGTGGTTTTACTAAAGCGAGATCGTGCTTAACAAATATATTAGAATTCATGGAAAAGGTTACCAAAATGTTGGATGTCAGTAGGTGTTATTTATCTGGAGTTTGCAAAGGCCTTTGATAGAGTACCTTATCGAAGATTATTTCAGAAATTGAAATCACATGGTATAGGTGGAGGAGTTGCCAATTTGATAGAAAATTGGTTAACAGGCAAAAGGCAGAGTAAGCATAAATAAGGAGTATTCTGACTGGTGTGATGTTATAAGTGGACTGCCTCAGGGATCGGTATTGGGACCAATTTTGTTCTTGATATATATAAATGATTTGGATAATGATATCACATCCATGATTGAAAAATTTGCGGATGATACAAAATTATGCAGCAGGGTCTCTTCTCTAGCAGAGGTAGATATATTGAGATCAGAATTAGCTACTATTCATAAATGGTCTGTGAGCTGGCAGATGGAGTTTAATTTAGATAAATGTAGGAAGATGGGAAGATCAAATATGAAACATAATTACATGATTGGAGTGAACATATTAGACAGATAGAAAAGGAAAGGGACCTAGGTGTTATAATAGATCATTCATGTAAGGTGCGAGAGCAAGTCCAGGTGGCTGTGAAAAAGGCTAATGTAATCCTGGGTATGATTAAAAGAAACATTTCACATCCAAGCAAGGAAGTGATAGTCAAACTATATAAATCATTGGTGAGATCTAAATTGGAGTAATGTATTCAGGTGTAGAGTCCTTATCACAGAGTGGATATAGACATGATAGAAAGGATACAAAGAAGAGCTACAAAAATGATTGAAATATAGTTAAGGAGAGAAAAACTGGTCTGCAGTATCTAGAAAAGAGAAGAATTCAAGGTGACTTAATACAGGTTTATAAATGAATTAATGGAAAGGATCAATGAGACTATAGCAAGTTTTTCAAAGTTCAACTGACTACAAGAACTAGAGGGCGTAGCTTCAACCGACTACAAGAACTAGAGGGCGTAGCTTCAACCGACTACAAGAACTAGAGGGCGTAGCTTCAACTGACTACAAGAACTAGAGGGCATAGCTTCAACCGACTACAAGAACTAGAGGGCATAGCTTCAACCGACTACAAGAACTAGAGGGCATAGCTTCAACCGACTACAAGAACTAGAGGGCATAGCTTCAACCGACTACAAGAACTAGAGGGCATAGCTTCAACTGACTACAAGAACTAGAGGGCATAGCTTCAACTTCTTCTTCTTCTTCTGCGTACGCAGTCAGACAGTAACCATTATTTTTTCGACAAAAGCGGCGGTCATCCTGAGGCTCTCGCCACTGCCATAGAGCTTGTCTTGCAGTTCCACTGGTAATGGCCACATCTGCTCTCTCTGATCCTCGTATGTCGGGCAGTTCTGCAGCAGATGTTCAGCGGTCATTTTACCAGTACCGCACGGGCATTCGTCGGTACACCCTATCTTCAATTTGTTGAATAGGTGGTACCTCAGTCTGTTGTGGCCAGTGCGAAGTCTGAAGACAACGACCTGCTCTCTTCGGTTCAACTGGTAATAGGCATCGTTTTTGGTGTAAACAGTATGTTCGGTTTCCCATTTGGTCATGTATCTGGCTTTGATAAGCCGTTTTGACTCTTCGTACGTCATACTAGTATCTGTTTGTGGTAGTCTTGCACCTTCTTTTGCCAGTCTGTCTGCCTCCTCGTTGCCTTGGATGTTGCAGTGTGATGGGACCCACTGTACCACTACCCTTTTTGGTGCGGACTGCTGGCATAGTTGACAGAGTACTGCTCTTAAGTCATTAAGCTCAGTGTTTTTCTGGCTTTTTAGCGCTGTGACTACGGCCAGAGCATCTGTCAGCAGGACTATATGGCTCTCATTTTCACTGTGTGTCACCATTTCTTCCACTGCCGCCCTCAGTGCCTCTGCCTCCGCTCTGAAATTGCTTGTGTACTTACCAGTAGCGAATGACAGTGTTATTTTTCTGCCATTTGGTAGGTTCAGGAATGCTCCTGCCCCTCCGTTCTGTGTAGTGTTTGTTACAGAACCGTCGGTGTATGCATGGGTCCAGTCCATGCTTGGGTAGCTTTTCGTTATGAAGCTTAGGGTAGTATCTCTCCTTTCTTTTTCAGTCTGGCAGTTTTTGTTTGCAATACATGGTATATTTTCTACCACCTCTGGAAATATATCCTGCCTCCAGGTAGGTTTTCGTACAGTAGTGATGGGTTTTGGTGTTGTTAGTGCGTTTATGGGATCTTCATGCATCTTTGCTTTGGCTATTTCTGCAAAGTTTCTCCGCTTTAGTTTCCCATTTCCCAAATTGTTTAGTCTCTGGTGCATTGGATGGTCGGTCAGTCTTCGGAGTTTCTCTGACTGCAGCTGGGCTCTGCAGTCTCTTCTATCGGTCATGGATTGCAGTTTTGTAATCTTTTCAAGTTCTACAATTGGCGTTGACTTCATGCCACCTGTTATAATTCTCATGGCTTGGTTTTGAAGTTTGTTAACTTTATCGAAGTTCGCCTTCGCTGCTGTTGTCCATGCCGCAATGCCATACTCGAGAACTGGTCTCACTCTTCCAGTATACAGTTTCTTTAGTATGCCTTCGTCTGCTCCCCAGCTTGTGCCAGCAAGTTTCCTCATGATTGCCATTCTTTCTCTGGCTTTCATTCGGTTTCTCTCAATCTGACTTTTCCATGTCATGCGCCGATCAAATGTGACTCCCAGATAGGTTGGGTTGTCGTTTGGCTGCAGGATTTTGCCATTTAGACTTAATTTGGTACTTTGGGGTTTTAATGAAAGCGAGAATATTGTGCATGTGGTTTTCTCCTCGTTTATTTTGACCAGCCATGAGTTCGCCCACTCTTCCAGCGATGTTAGGGC
Source organism: Ariolimax columbianus (assembly GCA_036924085.1). NCBI lineage: Eukaryota > Metazoa > Mollusca > Gastropoda > Stylommatophora > Arionidae > Ariolimax > Ariolimax columbianus. The sequence goes on from JAVGWX010000015.1 coordinate 64,805,079, forward strand.
CGTCTGCATCCGATTTCTTGCTATGGTGAGATTCTTTTCAGAGGTCCACATAGCCAGATCGTCTGCAAACATTGAGCTATGGACTCTTCTTGGTATATTCTCTGTAATATCGTTTATATATACCAGGAAGAGTGTGGGTGACAATACTCCCCCTTGGGGTACTCCCTGCTCGAGTGTCACCTTTTTGCTCATCTGTCCTTGTACTTGGACTCTGGCCGTTCTTTGTTTGAGGTAGTGGTTGATCCACTTGTACATCTTCCCACAGACATCACTTCTTCTTAGCTTGACTCTAAGTCCATCTTTCCAGACTTTGTCAAATGCCTTTTCCAGATCCACCCAAACAGCTACTGTGTGTTTCTGTGCCTGGTAGGCATCTTCTATCTCCTGGGCTATGAGGATGACCTCGTCCTCAGTGGATCTGTGCTGTCTAAAGCCGGCTTGCTGTGGAATTAGTATTCGTTTTTCTTCCAGATGCCACATCAGTCTGGTGTTTATCATCCGTTCCATCAGCTTGCCGACACAGCTCAGTAGGCTTATGGGCCTGTATCCATTTGGATCTGTTTTGTCCTTTCCTGTTTTTGGTACTGGTACCAGTATTGCATCTTTCCATGCCTGTGGTACAATTCCCCTTTTCCAGCTTTGGTTCAGGACCGATAGCAGTTTCTTCTTCGCTGTTTGGCCCAGCCCCATCAGCATTTCGTTTGTTATCCCGTCTTTTCCGGGAGATTTCCTTTTCTTTAGTGTTCTCATAGCCTCTTCCATTTCGCGCATTGTTAGTTTGGCCATCATGTGCTCTTCAGGAGCCGTATTCATGTTTTCGTGTCCCTTTAGCTCTTCGCTAATGTCTGTATGCTTATCTGCAGGGACCTCGATGTGGTTTGCTCTGGCATAGTGATCGACAAATAGCTTCAACTGACTACAAGAACTAGAGGGCATAGCTTCAACCGACTACAAGAACTAGAGGGCATAGCTTCAACCGACTACAAGAACTAGAGGGCATAGCTTCAACTGACTACAAGAACTAGAGGGCATAGCTTCAACCAACTACAAGAACTAGAGGGCATAGCTTCAACCGACTACAAGAACTAGAGGGCATAGCTTCAACCGACTACAAGAACTAGAGGGCATAGCTTCAACCGACTACAAGAACTAGAGGGCATAGCTTCAACTGACTACAAGAACTAGAGGGCATAGCTTCAACCGACTACAAGAACTAGAGGACATAGCTTCAACCGACTACAAGAACTAGAGGGCATAGCTTCAACCGGCTACAAGAACTAGAGGGCATAGCTTCAACCGACTACAAGAACTTGAGGACATAGCTTCAACCGGCTACAAGAACTAGAGGGCATAGCTTCAACCGACTATAAGAACTAGAGGGCATAGCTTCAACTGACTACAAGAACTAGAGGGCATAGCTTCAAATTATTTAAAAGCAGGTTAAGATTTGATATTAGGAAAAAATTTGTTCATTGAGAGTGGTGAATGCTTGGAATGCATTGCCACAGGATGTAGTGGAGGCAGGGTCAGTTAATGCATTGAAGAATAGATCGGATAATCAGTCATTTTTAGAGGGAAATAAACTGGTTGTATACAGACTTTGTGGAGTCTTCTAAACCAGTATAATGAAGTTAAGTTCAAATCCAGTACATCTTCTAAAAAAAAGAATTCTATCTCTTAGTTAAACATGTAAGGCTCATTCTGATGCTAAATTATCTCCATTATAAAGACAATGTAGAAAAGATTAAGATTATTGTACAGTAATAAGCATGATATAAAATGTGACTAAACAGGGCTGTGCATAGGGCTAGCAATCTCAACATGTAAAAGTAAGTGCTACAGAAACCATCACTGTTTGACAGCCCATATGTTGTGTGAAATGGGCTTACTTCCCATAAGGGGGCCAGCAGCAGTGGTAAATCATATGAAGTCAACAGGAGACGAGAATGAAAGGGGATGTGGAGAGAACATGATCAGAAGACTAGTAGGACAGGGGATGTGGAGAGAACATGATCAGAAGACTAGTAGGACAGGGGATGTGGAGAGGACATGATCAACTTGGCGTTGGGACAACACACAGGATGCTGCTTAGATACATAAACAAATAGCTTCAACTTACAGCTATGGTAATAATAGTTTTACTTTGCAATGCTGCACTGTGAATAATGGTTTGGATCAGGGTATCTGTTTCCATGTCAATTGATGCCGTGGCTTCATCCATGACCAGGATTCTAGAGTCGTACAAGAACGCTCTAGCCATACATAGAAGCTGTGAATGGATGCACATAAGGTTATGTAACAATTAATGTCTGTTTTTTGCAAGATGCAGATATATGGTCTTATAAATAGGTGTTGGGGTCAAGGTGCTGAGCAATGCATGAGTTACAGCGGTCAGTGACCAATAGTTGACTGTTAACGTCAGGCCAGCGAACCGGAGCTGCCGAGACCCTTCTACATCTCCACACGGTGATCCTGGATAACATGCTGCAACAGAGCAGACTGGCTAAGGAGAAGGGATCAAAGATAGAAGACTAACTCGGTACTCAAATATGTCTGCAGAAGTTGGATGTGTCGGACCGAGAGGTGCAAATATCACAGTCAAGCTGTAAACTATGATACAATGCATTCCGTTCAACTAACTATATCCTGCTACTTGCAAAGCCCTTTTCAGGGCTTAGTAGCGGGAGTTTGAGAACAAACGATGAAGAAGAGGATAAAGAGGTGTCAATGTAATGTTGGGTCCTTACTATAACATCTTGTAAGAAAGAAATAGGAAGTCATAACAAACAGCAAAACTTATTGAAAAACATGGGAATAGAACCGTCAGAAGCTGCTGACCCTCAACCCAATTGTCACATGAAATTTTAGTAAAGTAAATACGTACTGAAGCGATGACTCCACACAATCAAAGTAAGTTACAATTTTATTTTATTGTTATATGTAAAGATATTTTAAAAAAACGTGCATTTTATGTTTTTCAATATTAAATTAACCATGAAGAATAGAAATAATATACACTTGAGAAAATGTTGGGAATTTTTTGTCCTACCTCATTCAGTTACATTATAACTTGGTCTCATTTTACAACTTTTAATTTTATTACAGTTTTGTTGTAAGCCAACCCTTTCATAAAACAGGCACTATCTGCAAGGATGTCGACCAGTTCACATTCATCGCAGAATGCAGGCAGTGTATGGTGACAAAAGTCTGGCGAACGTAAGCTCCCGCGACAGTCCACCAGAATTGCTGCATTAATTTTGGTGATGGCATCTTCTGATGCAACGATATACGCCTGACCTGGTCTCTGTAGATCTTTCGTTAACTCATGTACTTCTTTAAACATCATTGTCCAGTTCTTCACTGTTGTCTTCGACACATTTTTGTCACCATACACTGCCTGCATTCTGCGATGAATGTGAACTGGTCGACATCCTTCAGCTGTTAGAGACCGAATCACAGCTTGCTGATCAACTCTGGATGGATTCCGTATCACACCCGCGATGTTTTCAACGGTCTGTTGAGGAAACTATGAGTCGGAGGATAATTAAATTTTGCAAATTTGATGGTTGGTATGTGCTGTTTACATCAGAAGTGACATCATCATGCGCATTATACGTATGTTCACTTGGTTCAGTTAGGTTGGGTTTAATTTGAACACGCCTATATATAAAAACCAACACCTTTTTAGGATTTAAAAAAAAACCATCAATTAAAAAAAAAGGACAACTTTAAAAACTGTTAAATGTACAAATTTTTTAATTTACTTAATATTTCTGATGATTCCCTTCATTCGTACTTGAATAATATCCTTTCACTTTGTATTCCTTAAGCACAGATACTATTTGCATAGATGGAACAATATCTTTAGAGAGCCTACTGCCAGAAACATGGATATACATATACACAGATGGCCAGCTAACAAAGTCACATCCAACGAAGGTGGAAGTGTATATTACAGAATGAGGAATGGAGAAGAAAAAAACACTAGTACTAACAATAATAATATACTCCAAGAACTTTCGCACAGAAGTAGAGATTCTGAAAGCTGCTGCTGAGCTTGTAATTCAAGGCACTCGTCTCTTAAAGGAAATGGGTGATTGAATCCCACAAGTTTAAAGCAATCCTGGTCTCAAGGGAGATGGGACTGCATGCAGAGTTACCTCTAGTCATCTTGACTTGTCTTGCCATTGGTCGAAGGTAGCTCGGTACCAGAGAAAGAGGTTGAAGAACAGCACAGCTTCTTCCTTACTGTGATCTAAATACAGCTCAAGTTATATCATCAAGACAAAACCGTCTTATGACGCTGCCGTCATCGCTTACGATAGGCAACTAATCAAATTATTTAATTAATTAACGAATCCTTCTTCATCTTTGTAGTTTGTTCTTAAACTCCCACTGAAGACCTGAAAAGGGCTTTGCAAGTAGCAAGATGCAGTCCGGAGAACGGAATGCATTGTGTTGTAGTTTACAGCTTCACTGCGATATTTGTACCTTTTGGTCCGACGCATCCGACTTCAGCATTGCATTTTTGGGTACCAGGTTAGCCTTCCCTCTTTGATCCCTTCCTCTTAGCCAGTCTGCTGTACCAGGTTAGCCTTCCCTCTGATGCCTTCCCCTTAGCCAGTCTGGATACCAGGTTAGCCTTCCCTCTTTGATCCCTTCCCCTTAGCCAGTCTGCTGTACCAGGTTAGATTTCCCTCTTTGATGCCTTCCCCTTAGCCAGTCTGCTGTACCAGGTTAGATTTCCCTCTTTGATGCCTTCCCCTTAGCCAGTCTGCTGTACCAGGTTAGCCTTCCCTCTTTGATCCCTTTCCCTTAGCCAGTTTGCTGTACCAGGTTAGCCTTCCCTCTTTGGTCCCTTCCCCTTAGCCAGTTTGCTGTACCAGGTTAGCCTTCCCTCTTTGGTCCCTTCCCCTTAGCCAGTTTGCTGTACCAGGTTAGCCTTCCCTCTTTGGTCCCTTCCCCTTAGCCAGTTTGCTGTACCAGGTTAGCCTTCCCTCTTCGATCCCTTCCCCTTAGCCAGTATGCTGTACCAGGTTAGCCTTCCCTCTTTGGTCCCTTCTTCTTAGCCAGTTTGCTGTACCAGGTTAGCCTTCCCTCTTCGATCCCTTCCCCTTAGCCAGTATGCTGTACCAGGTTAGCCTTCCCTCTTTGGTCCCTTCTTCTTAGCCAGTTTGCCTTGTTACAGCCTGTTATCCAGGATACCCCATGGAGGTGAAGAAGAATCTTGGCAGTTCTGGGTTGCTGGCCCTGACGTTATCAGTCAGCTTTGGGTGGCTGACCGCTACAGCTCATGCACTGCTCAGCATCTTGATCCCATTACTTAATCCAAGATGAAGACATCCACCAAGAAAACATAGTATTCATGACTTCAGTAATAGCAGCTCTAAAACAGTATAAAGATAAATCTCAAGTAACACACATACTCTTTGACACAGCTCTCAATAGAACACACCTGGAGAATCATTCAGTGTATCCCATCCAACTGCAATATTGAAGGTAACGAAGCTGCAGACAGACTAGGAAAGTGTGAAGGTGCACCGCCACAAACAGACCTCAGCATCATGAGGTAAATACCATAACTAAAGCCAACTTCAGGAAGAAATAGGAAAAACAACATCCCCCACTTCAGAAAACAAGTTGGCTGACTTGATTTAACTAGAGAAGAGCAAGTCGTCATCTTCAGGCTGAGAACTGGACATATGCTCAAGGAACATCTTTCCAACGAAATGTGGATTGGGACAGATGTCCATGTGGGGAGCACACCATGACCATCAACCACATCCTACAAAGCTGCACAAACACACATAGGCAAAGAGAAAACAACACTGGGCTCGCTAGAACAATACTTGCCTCGCAAGACAGATAAAAGGCAAAATCTGTACAGAAATAAAAACAGCCTCACAAAAACAGTGTGAGAGAAACCGGGACCTTGATCTGAGATGAACAACAAAGAGTAAGCAGCATACACACTTCATCTTCTCATGGTTGTTCATAATGAAATGTCTCTGGTACATTCTATTTTCACTCATACGCTTCATTGAAGGATAATTCATTTCCATATTCAATTTAAAAACTACACAGAAAACAACTCAAAGCACAATAGAAAAGTAAACCAGGTTACTATTGGTGAACGTCTGCACAGAATAACATGAACAACTATGCAATCAGGTACGCTCCAAATAATTTATCAGAAACACACAAAAATTTACATGGGGAAAAAAAGATAATGTCTTACTCAATAAAGATTTACTTTATTTTAAAAAGACCTTAAACCATTGCTCTAGGGATTGCCAGTTTGACAGCCATGGCCTAAACCAATGTTCTTCCTCTACTCTTACGCTGTACTTACCTGCCTCTGACCAACGCTGAAATTCTCACCTCCCTCTACAACATCCGAGTCTGTAGAAGAAAAAAAGATGAGTCCACTTGATATCAAATAGTTGCACAATTGAATTAGTTTTTTCAAATTAGGCTCATTCTGAGAAAACTATCAGACTTAATTAAAATTAATTTATTGTGAGTGTAGAAGATAGTGTTAAAAGAAATAAAAAAGAACTAAAACACACATTCCCTGTGTGGAATCCACAACCTCTGATAAAAGAATTGAACCACTGAACCTTCAACCATGTCATAAAATATGAATAAGGAGAGTTGTGTATGGGGCTGGTAACTTCATTGTTTGAGACCTGGTCATACCAGTCATAAGACAGACAGGCCTCAAGAGCACACTCACCATGCAAAACTATTGCCGCTTGGCCCTTTTTGGACATGTGGCCCACTTAAACGAGGATGTCCTCACTCACTGGGGCCTAAAACAGCCATGGACATCAAAGATGAAAAAAATGACCGTCTCCATAATGGTTCTGTCCCCACACTACCTGGTTAGGAAGAGCAGCAAAGATGGCGTTGTACCGGCTGCAGGTCCACATTGCTCTAGTTTTTTAGTTCATTATGGATTCCGCCAGACCATGGATTTGCCTTAAATCCACACTAGTCAACGACTTACACTTGTATTCACTGAAAAGTGTCGTTTTCCATTTGGACTAGTTCATTTGTTCATTTTTGTGTTTTCTTCTCTCCGATTATACTAGAATGGACATCGGCTATATGAATTAGCACTATGTATAAACCTTAGTTTCACCATCTAGTGCACAAAGCTGAACTTCACCAGATTGGCGTCCTTCCCCCTAGCTGCAAACAGTGTCGGTTTTAGTGTGACTGTAATTTAGACACGTGACTATAATGGACTAGAACACATCGCCCAGGAGCAACGGCCTACGGCCTCTTGCGGTTATGGGAAAGGCACGACCCACAATGATAGATTTTATCCCCCCTCAACTACCTTGCAAGATACCTGTTTATGGGAAAGGCTTCGGGAGTAAACCCTGATGAAAAATCTGCCTTCTGTGTTATCTCCATCCGTTTCGATCAAAAACCTTGCAGCTGGCCAAGGGTAGCTCAGGACCAGAACTTGAGGTTGACAAAAGACTCAGTTTCTTTTTCACTTTAATCCAAAACACTGTGCAAGTCCCCCATTTCAGCAGACACAGGAGGAGTAAAGACTGTCAACACGACTGAACAAAGAGAGTGATCTTCATCATATGTGATGAACGAACATCATCCCCTGGTTAGGTCAAATTACAAAGACATCATCCCTCATTGCATGCAGCCTGGAACTCAGCTACTCATTGATGGCTTTAGCAATGGGTCCTTGTCGCCTAAGCAGATTAAAAGTGCTTGAGTGCAGGCTTCCTACAAGGAGCCCTGTACAGTTGTTTCTCTATGCTTCATAGGGAGTGAAACGGAGAATAAAACACAACATTGAGAAATTTGATTGACTGAATAACAGAAAGTCTTACCTAACTGATCAGGTAATGCACTGATCACATCTTTCAGCTGGACAGACTCCAACGCTGACCACAGCCTTTCATCTGAACGTTTATCATTTGGATCCAGATTAAATCTGCAACCGAGGAATACCTCAAATTAAACTGTGAAGAGCCAAGCCTCTACAAGCGGGCCTGACATATTTAACGTGGTACAATTATCAAACAATACTTATAATACTTTCTGTACAAACAGCTCGCTGATGATCTGAAGCAAAAGTTGTGTGATGTGTGCAGACAAGTTAAGAATCTACAAGAGTTGCATACTTTCTATGCTTCTGTGTGGTGTTTTACAGTTACAGAAAAATAAATGTCAAAATTTTCATATTTTCACACAACCTGTCTTAGAAGATTCACCGAGTTTATTAAGCAAGCATTTCTAGCTTGGAGCAACCAATGAGATATGTCCACCATTATAACCACTCAATGCTTAAATTGGAAGAAGAGAACATATCATCACCTGTGTGACAGATTTAGTCTGGGGAAACAAATCTCATCTCCCCACGGACTTCCCACCGGGACCTGAACACTCAGTCGGTGAGTACCGCTCAGGATGGCGGAGTAATAGCGACGCCATCTTGCCTGTAGTCCCGAGCTGAGAAAATAGTCTCGGAGTTTAAAAAGTCTGGCGGGCCAGGAGCTGAAAAAAAGCTCTGGGGTTTTCTCTACGATACCCGATTGGGGGAACGGAGACTGTACGAATTGAGAAGACGTACGCTACCCCACTTGCAGCAGGGGCTTGTTTTCTCTACGATACCCGATTGGTGGGAACGCAGAGCGAAGACTGTACGAATTGAGAAGACGTGAAGACGAACGCTACCCCATTTGCAGCAGGGGCTTGTTTTCTCTACGATACCCGATTGGCGGGAACGCAGAGCTGAGACTGCACGAATTGAGAAGACTTGTAAACGTTGTCTCCAGGACACTCCATCACGTGGTCAGTCGGCCCCGGTTCAACACAGGCAAGTTCATACCTGCGGCTGCTGAGTCGGTTTTTCCTGATATCGCCCAACAGTTCAATTTACATCTGCTGCTACTGATTTGGGTTTTCGAGACCAAAGGACGATCCACCTGAGTTGAGGTCACGACGCGAGGTACCAGCCGCCGCTGTTCCGGCCACAACTCGGACACGCAAGACGTCACGACCGGCCAAGCACGAGAAAGGTGACTATTGACAGTAGCTCAGGGTTAGGAGTATAGATTGGTTAGGTTAGATTATCCCTGTATTGAAGGTAGTGTGTCAGAAAGAGAAGAGCGACCGTTTAGGGTGAAATAACTGATTTGTTTACCGGAGTTTCTCCTGTGTTAGATTATTCAGGATTAGGTGTGTAGATTAGAGCAAGGCCCTGTTCTCTCTGCTACACCTGTAACCCCCCATGCTATGGATGCCAGAGGGAAGTCAACAGAGAAGCTGGCATAGGGCTACTTGGTAAAGAACTATAGAAACAAAAATGGAAATCATGAACCAGAACTTTAGCATCTACATCAAAGTGGAAGAAGTTTGTTGCTATCCTTAATGACATCCTCAGCAGTGGTGGTTACTGCCTGCCATTACCAAATATTGATCAAGAAACTAAGAAGAAAAATGTGCAAGCATATTTTCTTAGCAAATGTGAGAAGGTATTTAATGATTTCGTTGATCAATTCTCTTTGTACATGTGATTTCTCCAAGACTTCATTTTATTGACTACATGTAGTCTTAGTCTTAACCTCAGTTCATGTGGCATTTGGTCCATTAACTTGACTTCATGTAACCTTTGGCCAAATATCTTGACATCAAATGTGGTCTTTGGTAGGTTAATTTGAGTTGAAGTAACTTTTTGCTGAATATCTTAACTACATGCGATCTTTAGTCCATTAACTTTATTTTAAGTTGCATTTGGTCCATTAAATTGATTTCATGTAGCATTTGGTCCATTAACTTGACCTTGTGTGACATTTGGTCATTAACTTGACTTTGTGTGACATTTGGTCTATTAACTTGACTTCATGTGACATTTGGTATATTAACTTGACTTCGAGTGACATTTGGTCCATTAACTTGACCTCATATGACATTTGGCCTATTAAATTGACTTATGTGACATTTGGTACATTAACTTGACTTACGTGACATTTGGTCCATTAACTGGACTTCGTGTGACATTTGGTCTATTAACTCGACTTCATGTGGCATTTGTTACATTAACTTGACTTCATGTGACATTTGGTCCATTAACTTGACATCATGTGACATTTGGTCCATTAACTTGACTTTGTGTGATATTTGGTCTACTAACTTGATTTCATGTGACATTTGGTCCATTAACTTGACCTCATGTGACATTTGGTCCATTAACTTGACTTCATGTGACATTTGGTCCATTAACTTGACCATCCAGCCTTTGGTCCAGTAACTTGACTTCATGTGACCCTTCATGTGGTTTTAGTTCGATACACCTGAACTACACGATACACTAATTCAGTAGCCTATACAAATCTACTGAAACTAAATGCTACTGTGTGACATTCACAATTGTACCTGAGAGTTCCAGTAAACAATACTGGATCCTGTGGTATGATAGCCAACCGTGATCGCAGAGTTGATAAGTCCACTCGAGTTATATCTAGTCCATCTATGAGGATGGAGCCTTCGTTGATTTCCAGCATACGGAACAGAGACAGTGTCGCGGATGATTTTCCACTGCCTGTTCTACCACAGATTCCAACCTGAAGGGAACCAAATAAATATTTAATGTCTAATTAAGTGTCTAGTTTTAGACCAAAATGATCATGCATAGACCAAATCTCACTCTTAGGATAGTTTTAGAAGAATTTGTGGAAATGTAATATCCACATATCATCAACCTCATTGATTTCTAGAAAGCGTTTGGCAGTCTTTATCGCACATCACTTTGGAGAATCTTTAACTATGATTTTCCATCTAAATATTTTATTGTCATAAAACTATAAATCTGCATGGTTCCCTAAAGAAACAGGATTACAGTAAGGTTGAATTATGTCACCACTTTTATTTAGTATAGCCATAGACTGGGTAATGTGTAATAATAGCTGTCCATCGTTGTCGATGAGGACTGCCGACATCATCCTTGTGACAGATTTCCCTGTTGGGTGTGGGTGCGCATGTGGCTGAACAGGCCAATGCGAGCATGAAAACATCTGCTACATATCGAGCACACGAGGTTTGTAGAAGGGGATGGTGTTCCCGCTGCTCGGGATTTCCGCGTCTCGCTTCTGCTCTGGGCTTTCACAACACGGTCGTCTTCACCGGCAGCTACACACGATTTGACTGCGCTTCTCCAGTCAGATCTGTTTTGCGCAAGACATTCCCAGGTGTCGATGTCTATCTGGCAACTTTTTAGTGAGTCCTTCAGACCGTCTTTAAAACTTTTCTTTGGGCGCCCTCTCTCGCCTCGCCGTAGAGAAGCTTCTTTGGGAGCCGCTCGTCTGACATACGGACGAGGTGTCCGGCCCATCCTAGTCGTGCTTTTTCTAGCAGTGCATGGATGCTGGGCATGTTAGCCCTCGAGAGAACCTCGATGTCAGTGACCCGATCTTGCCATCGGATGTGGAATATTCGTCTCAGGCAACCTGTGTGGAAGTGGTTTAACCTCCTTGCATGTCCAGAGTATACAGTCCAGCTTTCGCAAGCGTATAGTAGGGTTGGAATGATGGTTGCACGGTAGACTTTGAGTTTGGTCTTGACGCTGATGCCACGATGTGCCCAGACCATCGAGCGCATTCTACCAAAGGCTGTGCTGGCCTTTGCTATTCTGCTTGCCACCTCATCGTCTAGGCTGACAGATCTCGACATAATAAATATTATGCCATAAAATGGACGGACGGCAAGACCGTAGAAGATCTTGCCTTCACATGTGACTTGGCTCTTCTGAGAAATGGTGTTGAAAGGGCACAGGAAAAGATAGATACTCTGCCAACTATCTGAACAGATAGTCTTGCAGATAAATGCTTCAAAAACAAAAATCTCACAAACAAAGTCGCTGATATCAAACTGAATGGAAACATATGACAGAAGGTAGAAAATTTCATCTACTTAGGCAGAAAAATGCAACAAAATGTAACAGGACAAAGCAACTGAAAGCTTCGCTCACATCACATTGGTCTCATCTGCATTTAACCAATTAACAAGATCTGGAAATAAAAAACGTTGAGAAAATACATCAAACTAAGGATGTTCTTCTTCTTCTGATAGGTTGTACTGTCATCATACAGCGATATACGTTGCATTGTTTCGTTAAACCTGTGGCCCAGTGCATCCGATTTCAACAGGCGTTTCTGTAGGGATGCCCTCCTTAGCCTTTGGCTGTCCCCAGCCTATCTGCAAGGCAGCAGTTGTTTGTGGTCAGAGTTGTCTCTCTTAGGGAAGTTGTCTTGCAGGACTTTCGAGTCTTCACCACTGGTGTCTATAAGATGTGGTGATGATATGATATGATGGACTATGTACTAGTTTGTAATATCCCGGAAGAGAGGCAGTCCAGTGTGTCTGTATCCCAGGATCATCACGTACTGCCAGAAACGTAGCATATGCATGTGAGTGGGGTATCTCTTTGCTCCCTTTATTTTCTCGGATTCTCTGCAGTAATGATACGCCTAGCCTTCCCCGCAACCTGGGAGGTTGTCACAATAGGGCAGAGGTGCAATGTCCGCTGGCCTGCATCTCTTCTGCGTCCATTAGGATGACTGATAGCAGACAGAGGTAAAGAGCAAGGCAGGAGTGCATTTAACCAGGGGACAAGCCTGGTCATGGCACGGAGATGTTGTTCGCCTGGTGTGCGGACATATCTCATGATCAAGGGTTGAGTCTCAACAGTTTGCAGTGAGGTGGCTGATATACTGCTTTCGACACCCCGACCGAGAACTAAGTCTTCTACTAGTGGCTTCACACCTCATCGCCGTATGGGGTGAATATCGAGCAGCTTCCCGCCCGCTTTGATCGGCGGACGGCAGAGACCTCTTTCTGCAGCTCGACCGGGTCGGGCTGAGACGCGAGCCGCAGGTCCCAACCATATCGTAGCCTTCCATCGCAGTGGTGCTGAGATTTAGGGCGGGATTCCGGCTTAGAGGCGTTCGGCCGTAATCCCTCAGATGGTAGCCTCGCACCATTTGCTTATCAGCCAAACACGTGGACCAAATATCTGCGACCTGCGATTCCTCTCGAATTAAGTAGGATTACCGTAGCAACGCCCTGTCATTAGTAGGGTAAAACTGACCTGTCTTCCGAGGGTCTTCTTCTTCTTCTTCGTACGCAGTAACCATTATTTTTTCGAAAAAAGCGGCGGTCATCCTGAGGCTGTCGCCACTGCCATACAGCTTGTCTTGCAGTTCCACTGGTGATGGCCACATCTGCTCTCTCTGATCCTCGTATGTCGGGCAGTTCTGCAGCAGATGTTCAGCGGTCATTTTACCAGTACCGCACGGGCATTCGTCGGTACACCCTATCTTCAATTTGTTGAATAGGTGGTACCTCAGTCTATTGTGGCCAGTGCGAAGTCTGAAGACAACGACCTGCTCTCTTCGGTTCAACTGGTAATAGGCATCGTTTTTGGTGTAACCAGTATGTTCGGTTTCCCATTTGGTCATGTATCTGGCTTTGATAAGCCGTTTTGACTCTTCGTACGTCATACTAGTATCTGTTTGTGGTAGTCTTGCACCTTCTTTTGCCAGTCTGTCTGCCTCCTCGTTGCCTTGGATGTTGCAGTGTGATGGGACCCACTGTACCACTACCCTTTTTGGTGTGGACTGCTGGCACAGTTTGCAGAGTGCTGCTCTTAAGTCATTAAGCTCAGTATTTTTCTGGCTTTTAAGCGCTGTGACTACGGCGAGAGCATCTGTAAGCAGGACTATATGGCTTTCATTTTCACTGTGTGTCACCATTTCTTCCACTGCCGCCCTCAGTGCCTCTGCCTCCGCTCTGAAATTGCTTGTGTACTTACCAGTAGCGAATGACAGTGTTATTTTTCTGCCATTTGGTAGGTTCAGGAATGCTCCTGCCCCTCCGTTCTGTGTAGCGTTTGTTACAGAACCGTCGGTGTATGCATGGGTCCAGTCCATGCTTGGGTAGCTTTTCGTTATGAAGCTTAGGGTCTAATACCAGCACCCGTTCCCTATTAGACCCAACGAATCAAGAGAGAGCTTTTTAGTCCGTCAATGACCAAGTGTCTGAAACCTGCGATTCCTCTAGGGTTGAGCAGATTACCGTAGCAACGCTCTTTCATTAAGAGGGTAAAACTGACCTGTCTTCCGTGGGTGTAATTCCAGCACACGTTCCCTATTAGACCCAACGAAAGTGCTCTAGGCCTGTCAATCATTTCAGTGTCTGGACCGGGTGATTTTCCCGTGTTGATTCAAATTAAGCTGCAGGCTCCACTCCTGGTGGTGCCCTTCCGTCAATTCCTTTATCGATCACTGGATGCGAGCCTTCGACGAACCACACGGACTGATAAAGCTTCTCGATACGGACTATAGTAACGCACCGTTACCAGCGGTACGACTCCACCAAATTAGTCCTGCTACAGTGCCGGGGAGAGGCGGGCGAACTTGTTGGGCAAGCCGGCGCTCTCACTCCGCCTGGCGGGACTGAGATCGCTGTACGAACACTGGATGCGAGTCAATCGAGCCACCGAGAGACCAGCCCCAGATCTAAGGCTGTTCAGCTCCAACACAACATCAATATCAAGATATGGATGTTAAAACTGGAAAATGACCAAAGCATTTGAAAATAGACTGAATGCATTTGAGAATAAATGTCTTCGAAAAATATTAAACATTGGCTGGAAAGAATTTAAAACAAACAAATAATATTAGAGATAAAATAGCAATATGTTTCTACTATCATAAAAGAAAAAATGTGAGGGCGTACATCGGATATGTCCTTAGAATGAACAGCAACAGACTTCCAGTCCAAGCAATTATGTGGAGACCATGTGGCACCAGAATAAGTGGCAGGCCAAGAGAGACAATATGCAGGACAATCACTAGATAGGTCACCATGAGGGGTCTCAAGAACATACAAAAACTACGAGTGACATTTGATTTATCTTCCTGGAGAGCATTGAGTTGTGTTTTATGTGCCATGTTTGGCACTCCTAGAACATAGATAGTTTGTTAGATAGAATCTGATATCAACACAAAAAGGAAAAAAACTAATACCAACAATAAGATACTGATACTGTCTTTCTGACCCCAAAATACACATTTTTTTTTTGGCGCTTGCCTTATTTTCTCCATTCCCCAAGGCGGTATGCGTTGCACTGTGGTTTTTATTTTGCGCCTGTCGACCCAGTGCATCCAACTTCGGCATGCATTTTATGTAAGGGTCTGCTTTCTCCTGCATTTTCTAAGGGTTTGCTTCCCCAGGGTAATGGCCGATGCTGTGATGGGGATCGAACCCAGAACCTTCGGATTGTGAGCCGTTTCACTTTACCACTAGCCCACGCTGTGCCCCTTCAGAATATAATACCACACAAACGGACTGCAGCAAATTTCAATATCAATGCTGGCTGAAATTTACCAGAAAGGTTGGATAGAATTTGACATGGGAACAGTAGTGGACATGTGCCAAAGTGTTGCCCTAAATTTTACTGCATCAAGGACTAGACAAATGAAAACATCACTAACAAAAACAATGAACAAAGTCAAATGTATATAAATATTTTGGGGAAAAAAAAAACAATCCAAATAAAATAAAATTCAGTAATTTGAGACAGGAACGATTCTATGTGCTGACCACCATTGAGAGATAAGGAATAAGGTGAAAAGGGATCAAGATGCTGAGCAGCACAAGAGCTGCAGTGGTCAGCGACCCATAGCTGACTGCTAGCGTCAGGGCCAGCGAACCATAGCTGCCAAGACCCTTCTATACCTCTACGCGGTGATCCTGGATAACAGGCTGCATCAGGGTAGACTGGCTAAGGAGAAGGGATCGAAGAGGGAATGCTAACCCAGTACTAAAAAAATGCTTGCTGAAGTCGGATGTGTTGGACCGAAAGGTGCAAATATCGCAGCCAAGCTGTAAACTACGACACAACGCATTCCATTCTCTGGACTACATTCTGCTACTTAAGCCCTTTCAGGGTTTGGTAGCGGGAGATTGAGAACGAACGAAGAAGAAGAAGAATAAGGTGAAAAGTTGAAGAAGATGATATAATTATAATACTGACATAAATATAATGCTTAATAGTGATAAAGTTTCACTTAGTTTACTGTTTTCATGCATCAATCATAAATAGCTGGCTGATCAACACTCCCACTTCTGAGAAGTTGACAACTACTATAATTTAACAAGAGAAGAGCAAATCGTCATCTTCGAATTGAGAATTGGGCATACTAGACTCAAAGCTAATCTAGGCAACAAAATTTACAAAGTTGTACACTCACACAGGAAGAGAGAAAACAATACTGGCCTTGTGAGACAAATGAGAGATAAAAGCTGTACGGAGATAGAGCAGCCTTACAAATACCACGGCCGAGGCATTGATTTGAGGATGAATGACAAAGAAGAAGAAAAAGAAGAAATCAGATACTTTTTAGTGAAGTATAAGTCTTCAAAAAATACATGTTATGTTATCAAATGACCTGCTTATATCTACTGATGATTTTGAGGCAAGACTTTTCTACATGATAAGGTAGCCAGCCCTATGCCCAAACCTTCTGAGTCATCTCTTATGACATGCCTGACAGGTTACTATTGGTGACTTCAATGCCAGAGGTGGGACTGACCATCGGATCTGGGATGGAATACTCGATGTGCACAGCACATGCAAGTGTAATAGCAATGATCTCCTACTGCTTGAGTTATCTGCAGCCAATGACCTAGCAATCATCTACACAAAGTTTTGCTTGCCCACCCGGAACAAAACAACACGGATGCATCCCAGATCAAAGCAGTGTCATTTAATTGATTAGGTTATCACCAGGAAGACTGACAAGCGTGATGTAAGAGTGACCAAAGCTGTGTGTGGAGCAGAGTGCTGGACTGACCGCGGGCTGATTGTGTCTAAACTCCACTTCCACATCAAGCCCAGAAGGTGGTATCAGGATGGAAGACAAAAGAAAAAAAAGTTAGACTCCACAAAAACTGCAAAGCACAATGATCCCTGAAGGACTTGTAAGGGACGTTAAAAATCTGCAACTTGGTAAGATCAACGTGGATAAAGACTAGAACGCCAT
The DNA here is from genome assembly GCA_036924085.1 of Ariolimax columbianus. Taxonomy (NCBI): domain Eukaryota; kingdom Metazoa; phylum Mollusca; class Gastropoda; order Stylommatophora; family Arionidae; genus Ariolimax; species Ariolimax columbianus. The sequence continues at coordinate 64,822,157 of JAVGWX010000015.1, forward strand.
TATAGACGCTATATACTCATCCGCCTCTGAACACACCACTCGACAAGATGAATGAGAGAAAGATAACACTAATAAGAAGATAGACATTGAGAAAGATAAAACAATTAAGAATAAAACAGATAGAAATAGACAAGACTAACAATAAATGTACAGAAGAACCTACTAACAAACAGTCACCTTTTCCCCTCCCTGTATAATAAACGATGTATGATGAAGAACTAGGTCCTCATCTGGCGCATAACTCAAGGAGACATTTTTTAACTCAATCGTTCCAGTACTGGGCCATGACTCTGGGACTGTAACTGGTCCACCTGAAATGATGAAAATATTATCAATAATCCGACAGGACAATAACATTCAGCTTTCAGCATAAAAACAATATAAGATTGATCACCATGAATAATGAATTGCTACAGAGGCCACAACTAGAAAAACATATATCAGTGCTTACATACAGGCTTTCTGTAAGGAGGCCAGATGTAGTTATATACTTATGATTCATAAGTAGCAAACCAGGACAAGACAAAGAAAACACACCTTACATAAGAACAGGACAACTAAAGTAAAGTGTACTATCACAGGCAAGGACAACTAAAGTAAAGTGTACTATCACAGGCAAGGACAACTAAAGTAAAGTGTACTATCACAGGCAAGGACAACCAAAGTAAAGTGTACTATCACAGGCAAGGACAACTAAAGTAAAGTGTACTATCACAGGCAAGGACAACAAAAGTAAAGTGTACTATCACAGGCAAGGACAACTAAAGTAAAGTGTACTATCACAGGCAAGGACAACTAAAGTAAAGTGTACTATCACAGGCAAGGACAACTAAAGTAAAGTGTACTATCACAGGCAAGGACAACTAAAGTAAAGTGTACTATCACAGGCAAGGACAACTAAAGTAAAGGGTACTATCACAGGCAAGGACAACCAAAGTAAAGTGTACTATCACAGCATCTCGATAAAGTTCAACTCGCAGTAGTTCTGTTTTATTCTGTTTTTCACAGTTAAAACAACTATCATTACACTGTGGGTTTTTTTTTAATTGCTGGTGTCCACCAGTGGGATTTAAAGGGATGAGGAATAAAGACTGCTTGTCTTGGCAGTCACAGCACAGTATGCAGACTATTTTTACATTTACATCTCTAACACCCACACTTCATTAGAGTGCCTGAGTAGTGGAGTGGAAGAGCACTAGCTTCTCAAGGCAAAGGTACTGGGTCTGGTCCCTGTTATCAATACGTTCCAGTCAACCAAGCTGTAATTGTGTACCTGGCTTATCATTATGTAGGAAAAGCAGTGAATAAGGGAATTATCACACCAACTCATTAATTTAAAAAAACCTAGGACACTAAAGTCTCTAATACTTCATCCTCAACAGCAGGGTCTGATGTGGGACTTTTTAAAGAAGACTTTACTAGGACATGCACCCAGGTCTCCAGACTAGGAGATGAGTATCCTCACTTGCTTGGCCACACTCTTCTCTCTACACAATTATTTCATGCTATCAATTGGGGATGGCATGGGCTAGTGGTTAAGTGACACAGCTAACAAACCGAAGGTGCAGGGTTCGCTCCCAATCACAGCACTGGCCGTTACCCTGGGGAAACGAACCTTTAGAAAATGCAGACCCTTATATAAAATGCATGCCGAAGTCGGATGCACTGGGCCAACAGACGCAAAATAAAAACACAGTGCAATGCACACCGCCTTGGGAAATAGAGAAATAAGGCAAGCACAAAAAATCCACTTAAAAATCAAAGCAAGCAAGGGCAACTCTTATTAGTGTCTTGCTCACCTTCTGATGAGACTGAAGGCTCAGTTTCCATGTCGGTGTACTCCAAGACCCTCTCCACAGAATTCATGCTCATCTCAACTTCTGTGGAGATTCTAACTATCCAGTTCAGCTGGCCTGCCACCTGCAAAACAAATCTCAAGACTTGTTCACAATGTCAAACTTTACAATGGAAGGAGAAGGTTGCCAAAACATGACGAGAAGAAGATGAATTAGTTCCCTATCTGATTACTGAATCAATCCCCAAGTGAATCCTGGGCGGATCCCTTACTGGGGAAGAATCAACAGGCCTACACCTCCATACATGTCATCAGAGATGACCAATACAAATTGTGCATGGGACTACACACCTCATTTTGTAAAACAAATTGCTACAGAAATCACAATTGAAAAAGCACACAAAGTGCTCAGGTACAGGCTTCCAATAAAGGTCAACTGTGCTGCCGAAGACGGATGTGTCGGACCAAAAAGTGCAAATATTGCAGTCAAGCTGTAAACTAGCGACACAACGCATTCCATTCTCTGGACTACATCCTGCTACTTGCAAAGCCCTGTTCAGGGTTTGGTAGCGGGAGATTGAGAACGAAAGCAGAAGAAGAAGGTCAATTGTAGTGGTGGCCCGATACTCTGGCTCGAGTGAAAAAGTTGTCTTCCTTTGTTGACTTGTGATCGGGTGGGTAAACAAACAGGTGATTGACCTGGTGTGTCTTTGCATAAATTAGGGGCCTCCTAATTTTGGTCTCCATGGTTCACAGCCGTTTATTTGGTGTCAACAGTTAGCTCCCAAATATAGAGGTCATCCAGCTATCTACCAGTCAGCTACAACGGTGTCTCATACAGAAGGACGTTTTACATCAGCTTTTATTAACAATATGTGATCTGATCTTCCTGGCCCTAGCGATACATTGTACTATAAAAATGGCTGAACAAGAGCATGATATTCGGGTGCAGGTCTTCTTCTACCAAGCATTTTATAAAATGTATCTAAAGAGGGCTGTGATTTGGGGCTAGTAACTTCATATAAAATGAACTGCTACTGAACATAGCACTGCAAAAGAACATATACAGTGACTTGGCACAGATTTTCTGTAAGGAAGAAAACCACAGTTATAAACTCAACATCATTATACTGGTTTAGAAGACTCTACAGAGTCTGTATTCAACCAGTTTCTTGGAAGGTTGTTTTTACCGATGTGGGTCCATCTTAATAGACTCAAACACTAGAGCTAAGTAGACCCGCTGCCAGTTAGGCGCCATCTATAGCTGCTCTTAACAAACCATGTGGAGAAAGGTACAAAAATAACTTAGGTAGATTTTAAATTTGAATTTTGTTCGCTCAGCGGCCGTTAAGCCTACTCTTTTCTATTTCCAACTGCCAAGGAATTTTTAACGTGCTCGACGCTGAATACGAGAATTCAATCTCACTACCAAGATATCAGGGGAAATTTTTACCAGAAGATCCATGTGAAGAAAAATCTCGGTCTCCCCCGTGATTCGAACATGCGACCTCCGGCACTTGAGGTGGACACCTTACCTCGACACCACTGCGTTGACATAGGTTTTCTGCGCTGAACGAAACCACATGAATATAGTGCTTTGACATCAGTTTCCTGCATTGAACAAATCCCACAGTGGTAGTTTACTACTCCTTAAAAAAACAAGAAGGGGGAAGAAGAAAAAGCTAAAGTGAATAATACTATATGAAATGATGTACTTACAGCTGCATGAGTCATAGATTGAAAAACAGGACTCACCATTAATGTGTATGTAATACACAGACCAATGAAGGCAGGGTTGGCCATTCCATGAAGACCTGAGCTCAGACTTGCCACTGATGATATGAACACTAAGAGACAGCTCATGAAATCCTGCCAAGATCACAAATCAAAGTGTTAGAAATCATGTGGTGTGAAACATTTATAATACACATGAGGTGGCACTAAACATCTCTTTCAATACTTTCATATAGTCATACCCTAGCTTATGAGGAGAGGAGATTAACATCTGATCAGACAAACTATACTGATCGGACAATGTTTGTTAGGGTCAGGCAAAATATACTGACCAAAACCCCCACCTCACTTCCATATAGTTCTCCCTGGAAATAGGCTGTTTCACAGCAGTCTGACTAACAAGGTAGGGGATCGATGAGATCCCCGTAGTAGTGAGAGACCTGCAGATGAAGCCAAGTATAGCACAACCATCTGGAGGACCCGGTCCACCTTCATCAGCACGTTCAGGATGTGAGGAAAGATACTGCAACCCACCACCTGATGCCCTTTTCAGGGCTCACAAAAGAGTAAAGTTACTAATCCAAGACATTCAACAAATGCAATAACAACAACTTCATCTTATGGCACTTCGCATTTTGTCTTCACGATGTTTTGCTGCGAGTGAGTAGATGAAACATTGTGCTAGTTATAGATAGGTTGTGTGTGGAACATAAATTCAGCAACAGCAGCCCATTGTTGTTATATTTACCTATGTCATATACTCAAGATTTACCTATGTCATGTACTCAAGTATTCTTTCGCAGGACTGATAGTCAGTCCAATCTCTAGTATTAAAGTCACCAACGATGATGAGTTTATTGGACTTTAGAACTGACAAATTGACAGGTCCATGTAGAACCTTTTTTCACATTATCTGGGTTGGTCATTGTTGGGGCATAGATGTTGATCAGTGTAACAGTCCTCATTTCCAAGAAAAAACTGAAGTCATAATACAATCATTGAATCCTGTTGTGTTTTTGACAAGCAGCCAACAAGATGAGATCTGATGCCTTCCATTGCTGCCACGTTCAATTCAAAAGAATTTGTTATCACTTACAGCTTCTGTGATTTGACCCACATCGGGCAGTCAAGTCTCACTTGGCAGTACTATATCCACATTGTAGCATGCCAGTTCTCTGGCCACCAGTGCTGTCTTTATTTCTGGTCTTTTAGCTTTGGTTATTTATGTCTTGTTATGTTCATAACATACCAGATGGAAGGTGCAATTACGAAATAAAATGCAGAATAGCCCAAGCAAAATCGGTCTTCCAGACCATGAAAGGAATATTGTGCAACATAACTTTGTCACTGGAACTGAAAAAGAGAGTCCTTGGATGCTATGTGGAACAAGTACTGACATATGGCAGTGAATCATGGACAATTAGCAAACAAGCACTTAGATGCAACGGAGATGTGGTTTTACAGAAGAATGCTGAGGATCCCATGGACTGCAAAGAAGACTAATAATACCATAATCGAGGAGGCACAAACACAAAGAAGACTAATGATACCGTAATCGAGGAGGCACAAACACAAAGAAGACTAATGATACCGTAATCGAGGAGGCACAAACACAAAGAAGACTAATGATACCGTAATCGAGGAGGCACAAAGACAAAGAAGACTAATGATACCGTAATCGAGGAGGCACAAACACAAAGACAACTTTTTGCAAGGATCAGAACAAGGCAGTCATCCTTTTTTGGGCATGTTATGAAAATATGTGGCTTGGAGCATGTCGTGACAATGGGAAAGATAGAGGGAAAGAGAGACACAGGAAGGCCGAGAGAGAAGATGCTGGACAGCCTGAAAGTATGGCATGGGCAACAATCAACAACAGAGTTGGTAAACGACACATGTGATAGAAATGGATGGAGGTCCATGATCACCGACACCAACCGGCAGGGCACCTGATGATGATGAATGTTCGCACGTTCCATGTGCCGAAGGCAGGAACAGTTTGTTTTTTCTTTCCATTTGCTCGAACCCATTGATGGAATTTCCTCCAGCCGTGAGGGTAAGGTAAAAGAAATAATGTTTAGGACACATTTTCTAGTCCATTCCTTGAGCTATGAGGTGAGCAGAGTGATCCTAGGGGCTATTCAGTATTTCAGGGGGCTGCTGAGCTCTGTTGCTGTTTGAAGCTCTGGCAAAAAATGACCACATGGCTTGAGCCACCTGTGTGCAAGTTGATACCTGAACCTGCTGTTTTCCCCACTCTCACATCGCCCCCACAGGACGTTGGAAACGAACACAAATATTTATGTCTATGTGGTGTATCTGAGGCTGGAACTTGTGCTGTACTTGGATTCAAGTGAAAACCAGATGCTGGTCATCAACTCCACTATCTTGTCTTGAGCTATCTGAGTCCAGTGGAAAGGTATAGTCAAGACAGCTGAAGATATGACAGGACGCAGTGAAATTTTTTTTTTTTTTTTTTTCGTTCACCTTATTTATCTAATCCTCAAGGCGGTGTGCGTTGAACTGTGGTTTTTATTTTGCGCCTGTCGGCCCAGTGCATCCGACTTCAGCATGCATTTTATGTAAGGGTCTGCTTCCTCCTGCATTTTCTAAGGGTTTGCTTCCCCGGGGTAACGGCTGGTGCTGTGATGGGGATCGAACCCAGCACCTTTGTGGTTATGAGCCGTGCCACTTAACCACTAGGCCACGCGGACGCAGTGAATAACCTTGGCATTCTAGTGTCTTGTCATTTGATGTGTGTTCCACATCAAGTTACTGAGAGTTGTCTTAGGTTAGTTGCCCATCGGAAGCGATGATGGCAACATCAGGAAACGGTTTTTTTGTTGATGCGGTAACTTGTGCTGTATTTGGATTATAGTGAGGAATTAACTGCGCTGGTCATCGAACTCACTGTCTGGTTCCGAATTACCTTGGACCAGTGGCAAGACATAAGTCAAGATGACTAGAGGCAACTCAGGATGCCGGCACTCTGGTCACACCTCCTGTGAGACCAGGGGTCACTTTAAAACTTGTGGGATTCAATCGCTCACCGTTTGTATTCATCACTTTGAAAGGTGAAGTGCCTGGTCTTTCGACCACAGCGACCATAAAAGATTCTGCAGACAACCAGTTTCACATGACAATTTTTTAATTCAACATGTAGAAGCAGCCACCAGAGGCAAAAACATACTCGACCTAGTTTTTACCACAGAGGAAAATATGATTGAAAACGTTACCGTTGGAGAACTGTTTGGCTCAAGTGACCATCAAATCATCCGTTGGGATCTTATTGCAGGGAAAGAAGTAAACATAAACACGCGAACATACGACTACTCTAAGACAGATGTTAAGAGGATGAAAGAGGCAGCGAACCACATAATCTGGAAAGATATTATTGTAGGAACAGATGTTGAACAGGAGTGGGAAAGTTTTAAAACAGTTCTAGAAACGCTAAAAGTGGAATGTGTTCCATGTAGGGAGGTAAACCCCAAGCGTAAAAAGTGGATAACTAGATTTGTAGTGAAATGTAGAAGAGCAAAAAATAAAGCATGGCAAAAATATATAGAGGCAGGTAAATCAAAAGAAACATATGTAAAATATTTGGACAAGCAGAACATATCTCAGAAAGCGAATGAAACAGCAAAAATAGACTTTGAAAAAAAACTTGCTCAGAGGATCAAGACTGACAGTAAAAGCTTCTTTTCTTATGTTAGAAATAAACAAAGAACGAAAGACAAAGTAGGCCCTCTCATAGACAGTACAGGGAAAATAATAAGTGAGAATAGGGAGGCTGCTAATCTGCTTAATCAGTACTTTGGCACAGTCTTCACAAAGGAGGACTGCTCCGAGATCCCAGAGCCTATAGATATTTTTCAAAGAGACATGGATACAGCGGGATTAAGATCAATCTGTATTACAGAGGAAATGGTTTTTAAAAAATTGGAGGGGTTGAAAGTGAATAAATGTCCAGGTCAAGATGGTATTCACCCAAAATTGCTGTATGAAATTAGAGACCAACTAGCAAAACCATTGGCTATATTATGTTCTCAATCACTTACAAAAGGGATTGTTCCACGGGATTGGAAAGATGCAGGAGTGATCCCCTTATTCAAAAAAGGCAAAAAATCAGATCCGGCAAATTATAGACCGGTGAGTTTAACGAGCATAGTCTGTAAATTGTTAGAGTCAATAATCAAAGAAAACATTGTAATGCATTTAGAAAAATTTAATCTAATTAGAAATAGTCAGCATGGGTTTACTAGAGGGAGATCATGCTTAACAAATCTATTAGAATTCATGGAGGAGGTTACTAAAATCATAGATAAAGGGGAGCCAGTGGATGTTATTTATCTAGACTTTGCAAAGGCCTTTGATAGAGTACCTCATCAAAGATTATTTCGAAAGTTAAAATCACATGGAATAGGTGGCGAAGTTGCCAAATGGATTGAAAATTGGTTAACAGGAAGAAGGCAGAGGGTGGGCATAAATAAGGAGTACTCTGAGTGGAGTGAAGTGAAAAGTGGTGTGCCACAGGGCTCGGTTTTGGGACCAATTTTGTTCTTGATATATATAAATGATTTGGACATTGATATGAGATCCATGATTGCAAAATTTGCTGATGACACAAAACTATGCAGTAGTGTCTCATCTAAAGCAGAAGTGGATATATTGATGTCGGATTTAGATAAAATTCGAGAATGGTCTGTAAACTGGCAAATGGAGTTTAATGTAGATAAATGTACAGTCATCCACATGGGTAGATCCAATATGGAACATAAATACAGAATGGGAGAAAACAATATTAGAAAGATAGATAAGGAAAGGGACCTAGGGGTTATAATAGATCATACAGGAAAGGTGAGTGAGCAAGTTAAGGTAGCAGTGAAAAAGGCAAATGCAATGTTAGGTATGATGAAAAGAAATATTAAACATAGGAGCAAGGAAGTGATCGTCAAACTGTATAAAGCTTTAGTTAGACCTAGATTGGAGTACTGTGTACAGGTGTGGAGTCCTTATCATAGAGGGGACATAAACATGCTAGAAAAAATACAAAAAAGAGCGACAAAGATGATAGTTGGATTCCAGAATTACAGTTATGAGGAACGACTCAGAAAAACGGGCCTACAGTGTCTCGAAGAGAGAAGAATTCGTGGTGACTTAATACAGGTTTATAAGATGATCAGAGGAATCGATAAATTAGACTATAACAAGTTTTTTAAAATACAGCCACCTACAATAACACGAGGGCATAGCTACAAGCTGATTAAAGAGAGGTCCAGGTTAGATATTAGGAAATATTTTTTTAGTCAGAGAGTGGTGTCTGCTTGGAATGCATTGCCAGGGGAGGTGGTGGAGGCAGGGACAGTTAATGCGTTTAAGAATAAACTGGATGCGCATAGATTTTAGAGCAAGGTGATGTAAATGTAACTGGTTGTATACAGACTCTGCAGGGTCTTCTAAACCAGTATAAAGACGTTAAGTTAAAAGTTAATAAACATTCCAGTCGTGTAGTTTATGCTTAGAAAAGCCTTAGTTCACCAAGGATCGAATACCCCTATTGATACCATCCCCTGGTTCAGCCCGTCAGGTGAGGCGGTGTCCCATGTTGTGACACACATGTTTGAGCTACCAGGTGAGGTGGTGTCCCATGTTGTGACACACATGTTAGAGCTACCAGGTGAGGCAGTGTCCCATGTTGTGACACACATGTTAGAGCTACCAGGTGAGGCGGTGTCCCATGTTGTGACACACATGTTAGAGCTAGCAGGTGAGGTGGTGTCCCATGTTGTGACACACATGTTAGAGCTTCCAGGTGAGGCGGTGTCCCATGTTGTGACACACATGTTAGAACTACCAGGTGAGGCGGTGTCCCATGTTGTGACACACATGTTAGAGCTACCAGGTGAGGTGGTGTCCCATGTTGTGACACACATGTTAGAGCTACCAGGTGAGGCGGTGTCCCATGTTGTGACACACATGTTAGAACTACCAGGTGAGGCGGTGTCCCATGTTGTGACAAACATGTTAGAGCTACCAGGTGAGGTGGTGTCCTATGTTGTGACACACATGTTAGAGATACCAGGTGAGGCGGTGTTCCATGTTGTGACACACATGTTAGAGCTACCAGGTGAGGCGGTGTCCCATGTTGTGACACACATGTTAGAGCTACTTGAAGTCATAGTGCAAAGCTGGGTTGCAAGTTGGAATGGGGATCAGGGTAGCAGAACCACTTCTAGTTGAAGCCAGACATCTTTCGTCTTCTTCCCATTGGAAGTATTATCTTTTTCCACCACCACATAACACTCCCAACCATACCCCAGAACTACTTTGTTTGCTTAGTAGTAGTAACAGATGTTTAGAGATATGGTGTCATCAGCAAATCAGTTTGTTTACAAACACCATCTGATCAGTTTGTTTACAAATACCAATGATCAGTTTGTTTACAAATACCATTCGATTTGCATCTTCTCGTGTCCACTAATGTATTTTAAGAAAAAGAGAATATTAAATGGTTTATCATTTTTATTTGAGTGTTTTCTTGTGACTAAAATATAAAACAAGTGAATATTGAATAGTTGATGAAAGTTGAATATCAATTACAACTTGTATGGGGACAACATTACAGCTGATATGGGGACAAAACTACAGCTTGTATGTGGACAAAACTACAACTTGTATGTGGACAAAACTACAACTTGTATATGGACAAAACTACAACTTGCATGAGGACAAAACTACAACTTATATGGGAACAAAATTACAGCTTATATGTGGACAAAACTACAACTTGTATGGGGACAAAACTACAACTTATATGGGGACAAAACTACAACTTATATGTGGACAAAACTACAACTTATATGTGGACAAAACTACAACTTGTATGGGGACAAAACTACAACCTATAAGGGGACAAAATTACAATATCTACGTGACAAAGATCCAATATTTTTATGTATGTACATCATCTGTTTAGTCAACATGAAAACAACTGAACACATATGAATACCTGAAATAATTAGTGTTTGGACAAAAATTGTTGAAAACAAATAGCAAAAAATGTGAACACTTACTAGTCGAATTCCTAGCCATCTGTTAGCCGTGTGGATGAATAAGAATGGTGTGGCATTGCTGTCTATGGCTTTGAATGCTCGCCGCTTGAAATCTGTCTGAACACTAAAAAAAAAGGGCAAAGAATGAATCAAAATGGTAACTTAGTATCATACTATAATCGTGACATTCAATAAAACAGTTTTTGTGTTTGATGTCAGGTAGCAAAGAACTGCTTGAAAATTTATTCCCACCCATTGCCCTGAATAAAATGTTGGACTTAAACCTTTACTTAAAACATTTCTCCAGATCATTTGAGGCTGACCGAATGGGCACTTATAGTTGTTCGGTGGCCAGTATGTCATTCTTCATGTCCATAAATTGTCAGGCATGTAAGCCACATGACCAATCAAGCTATATTTCTTTTATAAATACAGTATCTATGAAGTTCTTAAATGAGGTTGGGTGACAGATTTCAATGTTGTGGATTTGACCTCTAGGAGAGACTTTCAATGGCTAGTTACTCAAATAAAATATAAACACGAATACACATAAACATAACAAATGCTAACTGGTCAGCAGTAAACAATGTGTTATTGTTACTGCTAATGTTAAATCTAGCCGCTATAATTAAGAAAAGAAAGACTATAAAACTATGAAGGTCTTTGATTTCTAACAAGGAAAATCTTATACCATAGAACATCCTGCCATCAATGATGGAGTGTTACAAACTTCACTATACAAGGTCTCAGCTTTTGTGAGTTAGGGGAACTAGTTCTGTTCTTTGCTGTCTTGTCTTATCTAAGTCAAGTATTCATTTACAGCTGAGTAAACTGGAATGTGTGTGGCCAGTGAGCAGACCCAGTCTCTCTGCTGTGAGACAAGAACTCTAATCACTGTCCACACTCAACACAGACAGGAAGAAGAACATAGAATCTACATAAATCAGTCAGGTTAGACAGCAGATCAAAGAACTATTCCCCAAAGAATCCAGGTATGTACTGATGGATCAGCAACAACAGCAATGAAGAATGGAAGAACAGGAATCTATGTTGCCTATCCAGATAAAGAGAATGAAACCAATAGTTCATCCACTGGAAAATTCTGTTCAAACTACTTGACTGAAGTACAGGCACTAGATATTTAAACTACTTGACTGAAGTACAGGCACTAGATATTTAAACTACTTGACTGAAGTACAGGCACTAGATATTTAAACTACTTGACTGAAGTACAGGCACTAGATATTTAAACTACTTGACTGAAGTACAGGCACTAGATATTTAAACTACTTGACTGAAGTACAGGCACTAGATATTTAAACTACTTGACTGAAGTACAGGCACTAGATATTTAAACTACTTGACTGAAGTACAGGCACTAGATATTTAAACTACTTGACTGAAGTACAAGCACTAGATATTTAAACTACTTGACTGAAGTACAGGCACTAGATATTTAAACTACTTGACTGAAGTACAGGCACTAGATATTTAAACTACTTGACTGAAGTACAGGCACTAGATATTTAAACTACTTGACTGAAGTACAGGCACTAGATATTGCTGCAGAAATGATTAGCAATACAGCAAATCAATACCAGCAGACTGTATTCCTTACAGATGCAATGACAGTACTGCAAGCCCTCAAGAATGATAAACAGCCAGAGCTTAAAAAAGACTTAAAGGAAGTAAAAGCCAAGAGAAGGGTAGTGCTACAGTGGATACCATCACACTGTGACATTCCCAAAAATGAGACAGCAGACAGGTTAGCAAAGGAGGGAACAACAGGAGAACAAAAAGAACAAATAATCACCTTTCAATAAAAGAAAACCCTTATCCAAGCCATAAGGAAAGTCGACCAAATGAGAGATAATTATCACTGCCTTGACCGAGAGGAGCAAGTTTTCCTGTTCTGCATGAGATTGGGACATAACAGATTAAATGGCCATATACACAGGCTAAACTTGGCTCCATCATCCATGTGTATGTTCAGGCAAGAAGCACAAACAGCTGAATATATCCTGCAAAACAGTTATATGATTAGTCAATTGCATACTGAGCACTGGCCCACAGAGACGAATCTCCACACAAAGCTTGGCTTGGCTTCGTTCGTTCTCAATCTCCTACTACCAAACCCTAACACAGGACTAAGTAGCAGAATGTAGTCCAGAGAACGGAATGCATTGTGTCGTAGTTTACAGCTTGACTGCAATATTTGCACCTTTCGGTCTAACACATCTGACTTTAGCAAGCATTCCCTCTTCGATCCCTTCTCCTTAGCCAGTCTGCTCTGTTGCAGCCCGTTATTCAGGATCACGGCGTGGAGGTGTAGAAGGGTCTTGGTAGCTCTGGACTGCTGGCCCTGACGCTAGCTCATGCGCTGCCCAAAGCTGTTTGAAAGCCTCGAGGAACTCTCCCTATAGCAACCTTTATCCAGAGAACTTGTCTTCATGTGTAGAAAAACTTTTTTTAAATGTGACGAACAAGAAGAAGAAAAAGTCAGGTCAGAGGAGCTGCAATAAAACTGAATGTCCATGTCACAAATGACAGAAACAAGTGTGTCAGTGTTCTGTAGGCATAACCCCTTGCAATGAATTACCACTCAGCTAATGACAAGCAAACCAGTCTATCTGGGGTGGAAGATGTAGCAGTGAATGAGCTGATAGCGGCCAGAGACTCAAAGCTGACTGCTTGCATCAGGGTAAGCAAACCATAGCTGACTAAGACTCTATTATGCCTGCACTGGTGATTCTGGATCCGGGGATTCCGTGATGAAATGGTTAAGCCGTCGGCCTCATGATTAGGTGGTGTGGGTTCGACTCCAGACTCCGCCGTCTTTTTCACGGGTGCTTGATGCGGAGTCCCCTGCATCTCGTAGTCGCCTTGTCCTTGACTTGCCCCTGGGGTCGGGCGGCACGAGACAAGAGAGTGAGGATAAAAAGTAGCGCAGTTAATCCTTACTAAAAATAGAGGTAGCAAAATAAATTATGCCATCATCGTCTACGATGGACGGCGGCCTTTGCCTTTTGGTGATCCTGGAAACAGGCTCCATCCATGCAGTCTGGCTAAGAGAATAGGGATCAAAAGGGGAAGACAAACCAGGTCCCAAAACGGCTGTGCTGATGTTAGATGTGTCATGCTGAAAAGCACAACGCAACAATGTCCTGAAAAGGACAATTGCCAACAAACAGTCCATCTCCACTACCCAGGGTAGAAAGAATAGAATAACTTTCAAAGCATCTCATAAAAGGTGACTAAAGAGGTTTGTGCTTGAGGCTAGACACATTATCATGTAGAACAAATGGCTAATGAAACTACCACTGCAAATAGAAGTACATGTAAGCGTTTTAATATAGGTTTTCTGTTAGAGAGCTAGCTGGGGTTGTAGGACAATGTGTCCTAAGAATTGAAGAGAAGACGGGAAGACCAAAACTAATTAACACGACAGAACTACATTTCCACCATACTCATGACAGAAAGTGGAACTATTGCTTTCTTTATAAGACAGCAAGTAAATCAAAACTATTATTGATGTTCTCATCTTTCATTTCAATTTCATTCCTTTCACCTCTTCACTCCAAGTGAAGCAGAGGGTCACCACTACAGCTGCTCCCTTTCTAGGAAGGCTATTTGAGCACTTCAGTGGTTGTTTCAACACTAACATCATGATGATGCTAGCCCCATGCACATCCCTCTTTAGTACATTTTTAAGATATGCTTGAAATGATAGAATGACTCTATCTTTTCTCCCCAGAGTAGCACTTTGGTGACACAACTTTTACACAACAGCATTGAGTAAGAAAGACACCTTAGGCAAGAAACCAAATTAACTTACCCAAACGCTCGAATTATTGACAGTCCACTGAGCGTCTCCATTGAGTGAGAAAATATTGGTGACTTGGTAACACTGTCTAACCTCTGAAGTTCTCTAAATTTGTAGAATAATACACAAATAATAACAGTGAGATTACAAATGTATCAGTCTTCTCCATCTTCTTTGTTGTTCACTAAATTAACAAATCAGTAACATTAACATTTTATATTGTCACTTTTTTGGGGGGGGAGGAGACTAAAATCTGGTCAGGCAAAGAATACTGATCAGACTATGTTAGCCAGGGTCAGGTGAACATACTGACCAAGACCTCCACCTCACTTCTATGCAGTTTCCCTAGAAACATGTTGTTTCATGACAGTCTGGCTAATGAGGTGGATTTCAATGTGATCCACATAGTAGTGAGCAATACACAGATGAAAGCAAGCATAGTAAAAAAGCCTGGAGTACCCCACAGCCCACCTTCATCAGCCCACTCGGGATGTGAGGACAATTACTGCAACCACCACCTAACGTCCTTTTAAGGGAGCACAAAAGAGTATACATACTCATCGTGGACGCTCAACAACATATTGTCACTTTTCAAAATGGGAGTACAACTTTTAAGACATAAAACTTTCCGACATATAATTCTTTAATAGTTCTTAGTCGACCTGTACTTCTAAAGGGGCAGATGTCCCTGTGCAGGTCCCAGCACTGGTATGAGCTGGATGTAGCCGGGAGAAAGGTTTCCTGCTTAGCGGGTTAGGCTCGGCCAACTTAATACTCCGCTGCATTAGGACAAGCGCTAACGGAGAGTGGTTAACCGATGTGCGAGTCTATCTTACCAGACTCAAACACTAAAGCAAAGTAGACCCGCAGCCTGTTAGGTGCTATTTATGTTGCTCTAAACAAACCACCTAACCATGACCGGTATTATGCCATGTCACACAGTTAGTCGTCTCTTACGACATGCTCTCTGTGAGGCAGACCACTCGGGATTTCTTGAATAAGCTCAATTAAATGCTCCCTTGCAAATGAAAAATCCTATCAGTTCACAG
Organism: Ariolimax columbianus; assembly: GCA_036924085.1. Classification (NCBI taxonomy): domain Eukaryota; kingdom Metazoa; phylum Mollusca; class Gastropoda; order Stylommatophora; family Arionidae; genus Ariolimax; species Ariolimax columbianus. The sequence goes on from JAVGWX010000015.1 coordinate 64,837,610, forward strand.
ATGCTAAGTGCTGACTACTGAGACTCAATATGACAAATATTACCTGGCAGTAGCTCTGAAGAATCGCTGCAGAAAGTAGTACAGAATGAAGAAAGGAACAGCAGCAAATAGGAAATATGGTGTGGTGACAGCATTGACAAGAACTGCTGAGATGGTGAACAATGTACAGCGTAGAAGATTCTCTATGTGGCCACCAAGGCGCTGAAATTTCAGATGGAAACACAATATCAGGCACACATTTTGATTGCATCAATTTCTTATTTCAAACACACTATAGATAATATCATCACTTCCATTTCACATAAATATCTTAACTTAACGTCTTCATACTGGTTTAGAAGACTGTAGATTCTGTACACAGTTTCTTTCACTTCACTTGATCTAAAAATAACTATACGCATCCAATTTATTCTTGAATGCATTAATTAACTATTTCCTGTGGCAATGCATTCCAAGCATTCACCACTTAGATGCTCCTCTACTACTTCTTAGAGGTGTGAGGGTCTTGTTTGTAGATACTTTCAATTGAGCATGCAGACAAACAATTGATTGGTCTGTTGTGTCTCATAAATGTACATTTCTTCTTCTTCGATGTTTGTCCCGAATAGGACATTTGTGATGTGTCGCAGTTTACAGCAAGACTGCGATATCTACACATTTCGGCCCGACACATCCTATTTCAGCACAGAATTTTTGGGACCAGGTTTGCTTTCTCTCTTTGATACCAAACCTCCTACCGGGGTTGCAATCTTGTTTCCATGTTGCCACTTAAGGCGGAATAGGTCTTTATAAGCTAACTCTGATGCAAGCAGCCAGCTATGAGTCGCTGGCTACTGCTAGCTCATTTACTGCTGCATCTTCCGCCTCTAAAAATACATTTAATAAATACGTTCTTCTCTTCTTTTTGTTAGAAATGAAGGACAGGGTGATGCTCGCCACTGGCACCTGACAGGAAGCCTGGGTCAAAGCTCTTAAATGTGCTTTTGCAGTGGTGATTTTTGTGTAATTTTAATTTACATGATGAGGTTGCTAGCCCCATGCACAACCTTCTACTGTCACCTTTTACAACATGCATGAGCTGTTACATTGGTCCTATTCTTTCTTGGAGTGAAAACAGTATATTACATGCAGGAAATGTCTTCTCCCATCAAGAATATGGTTTTACAACTTTCAAAGGTATACAAAAGCAGGTCAATGGTTAAGTGGTGGATGGGAACCAAAGCCCATAGTCCAGCAGACCAGATGATCAAGTAGATGTCTGGATCCATCAGTGCTGGTTGGATTCAAGAATTCTTCTTTTCAATTTCTTGCATACTGGATCATCTTCATTTAGTTGGTATTTCTGCTACATTGTTGTATATTTTCTGTATACTATATTTTTTTCTTGTCTATTCTTCATTAACATGTATCAAGTGTAGTTAGGTACACACTATTCCTGTAATATTTATTCTTTCTTACAGTCATTTTGATTATTGTTGCTATCTATTCAGTTCCATTATTTTTTTTAAACTATTATAATTTTTTTTCTCCTGTCACACTAGCCTGCCATTTCTTCTCTTCTTGGTTCTAATGCATCTATACTTTTTTTTGATCTTTTATAATATCATAGTTTAACTCCATTATATAAATTTCAATACCATAAAGCCTATACTCCTGCCTCTGAAAGCCTATACTCCTGCCTCTGAAAGCTTATACTCCTGCCTCTGAAAGCCTATACTCCTGCCTCTGAAAGCCTATACTCCTGCCTCTGAAAGCCTATACTCCTGCCTCTGAAAGCCTATACTCCTGCCTCTGAAAGCCTATACTCCTGCCTCTGAAAGCCTATACTCCTGCCTCTGAAAGCCTATACTCCTGCCTCTGAAAGCCTATACTCCTGCCTCTGAAAGCCTATACTCCTGCCTCTGAAAGCCTATACTCCTGCCTCTGAAAGACACCATGGCAAGGGCACACCCTTTCTATTCTGCGGTCATACCAGCCATGATTTGCGGATGTGAAATGTGGAATCTACGGAATGCGGATGCAGAGAAACTACGAGTTACCCAGCGAGCAATGGAAAGACGCGTCCTCTGGATCTTGATTAGAAATCGAATCCACAATGCTGAAATCAGAGAACTCACTCTATTTATAGTAGTCGTGGAGGCTGCATCGTCTCGCAAATAGCACTGGGCTGGCCACGTGGTATGAATGCCAGATAACTAATGGACACTCAGAATGACGTTTTGGTGACCATATGATTATACACAACCACCACCCATACGATGGGGAGATGGTCTGCCGAAAGACCTAGGTCCAAAACGGTGCGACGCTGCGAAAGATCGGACTGCATACATGATATTGTTGGCTACCTCGTAGAAGGTTCACCAACTGGGCTGAAGTCGAGGATATTGTATTGTATAAAAATGCTATTTCAGATTTTTTATTCAAAATGGCAATTATGTAAAACAATAATATAATGTAACACACATTTACAAAGGTTACACATTGCAGATTACCTGATCAATAGCAATAACATCAGCAGAGAAACGGTTCATTATTCTGCCACTGGGATTTGTATCGAAGAATCTGCAAAGCATATCCACAGATAACGTTACAATGGGTTGCAGTTTTAATGTGAACTGTCATAGTGATTTTTTTTCAATTTGCTACACTAAGGATTTATCATAATTTCTGCTGCAAAGATGAATGAAATTATGCTGCTGGGATTCATCTGAAATTATAGATGAAATTTAAGTATGCTGTGTGAAGTAAAACCAAAGACATTTTTAGTGCTATATTAACTTCATGGATATATGAAAACCATATAGGTGCAAAACACCAGTAAATCAATCAGAAAAGGAACTCTAAGAACAAAGAACCTCTTCTTCTTCTTTGCGCTCAGGATCTACTGGTCATGCTATATCTGCAGGCCAGTCGGCATGATGAAGTCTGTAGACTTTACCAGGTCGGAGCGGCTGCCCCACAGCTTTTGTCTCAGCTCCGCACCAGGTCTGGCATCTCATTTCCCTATAGATTGGGCATTCCTGTAGAATATGCTCAGGGTTCTGGCATCCTGTTCCACATGGGTACTCATCGGTGTGTGAAATCTTCAATCGGTATAGATGTTCTAGTAGTCTGCAGTGTCCAGTTCTCAGGCGAAATAAGGTAGTTTTACAAAGAACCAAAAAGCCTTCAATACAAGAACAGGGTCACAATACAAACAAGGTCTGATCAGCTTTAATATAACCCCCAGGTTATCTATACCAATGGTTGAATGAGGAGTGGGCTGGCCAAAGGCAGGGCAAAATGTTATATAGAACAAAAATATGATTCAATATCTGAAGTTGTGTTTAAAATATATTGAGGAGTGTAACACAAGCTACTTCTAAGGGATACTGTGTGAGGTCATTGTGATAGTATCCCTTCCTTTTATTGAAGATGTTAGTGTGGTCTGCCATACCTCCTGGCCCAAATGGGCCTCCATAAATGTCAGAGTTAGAGTCAGCATTGTTTACCACTTTTTATTTTTTTTTTGTGTTCGCCTTATTGTCTCTATTCCCCAAGGCGGTGTGTGTTGCACTATGTTTTTATTTTGCGCCTGTCGGTCCAGTGCATCCGACTTCAGCATGCATTTTATGTAAGGGTCTGCTTCCTCCCTAATTTTTTAAGGGTTTGCTTCCCCGGGATAACGGCCGGTGCTGAGATAGAGAGCGAACCCAGCACCTTCGGATTGTGAGCCGTGTCACTTAACCATTAGCCCACGCCTTCCCCTCGTTTACCACTTTGAGCAATCTGATAAGGAAAATCGGGACATAAATCTAGTGCTTTCACACATAATGAACCCTAAAATTGTACATTGATTGTTTGGGAATCATGTGCTAACATGATCCTCTTGCGGACTTGAACAAACTTGAGCTTCCAGAATTCATTCTAGAAGCAGAACTAGAGCAACAAGTTTGAGCGTATAGACTCACCACCAGATACTTCTTTACAATACAGAGGCAAGAATTAAATGTTTCCCATGGTTATTGGCCAAGGAAGAATCCTAATTTAAGGATATAATAACCTACCATTTCTTCTCTTCTTGGTTCTAATGCATCTATGCCTTTCTTGGTCTTATATAATAGCCTAGTTTAATTCCATTATATAAATTTAAATACCATAAAGCCTATACTCACTTATATAAGGATAACAGTGATGATATAGCAGTTTTACTGCCCAACCGAGAGATTTAATCATTTCTGGATGTCAAACTACTCAAAGAGAATAACCTGAAAAGTATTACCTGCAGTATAGAGAACTTCTGTTTCATTACAGGCCAAAACATAATATTTTAAACCAACAATTGATTTGGCTGTATATCTTCCTGTGGACGTTAGAGTAACGGTCGTTAGAAGAACTTGAATGAGAATAAATGGGAGCTAGTGCATGGTAGACGGTGGCGGTCTGAAAGAAAGGTCAATGATTGGAAAGATTTCAGCAACAGTTTGGGGATACCTGGCGTTATCCCATCAACTACTCCCAGTATGTAAACCTACCTTGCCGAGGTTGGTGAGCTTGGGCTCCACAATGAACCCGGGAGATAAACCGGCAGAAATGTTACTCCTGTCTGGGTCACCTATGCCAGATAGATCTTTGTGGAGGAGGCAGGCTAAAAGACAGGAGCAGGTGGAGCCCTACAGGTGTGGCTGCAGAACCCATCAGTGAGTGGTATATGCTTAGTGCTGCATGAATCCACCTCCTCCTCTTGGTTCAAATGCATCGTTCTTTACTGTTTGTCCTCTATCAATTATTCTCATGGATGACAAAACGATGCAGAACTGCAGAAACTGCATCTCTGCCCCTTTGTCACAATCTCCTAGGTGGCTGGGAATGTCAAAATTGCCATCACTGCATAAGGGCTGGCAAAACTGACTGAGGAATATCGAGATGGCTGGCCAAAATATGCAAGTTGCATTCATTGGCAGGACGTGTTGATCCTGGGACACCGACACACCGACTCCCTTCAAGGATACTCATAAGATTTGTTCATACCCTCCCCTTCAAAATTATGATGCTTCCACACAACAGACATTCAATAGAGGAAGATGCGTGTTTTGTCCGGGGAAACATTGGGCTGTCAAGAGCTTACTATCTCACAGCTAAAGGGATTATATGACCATCATTATTCCACCCTCTAAACTCTCAAGCTTAATCTTACTCATCTTAATCGTACTCATCTTAATCTTACTCATCTTAATCTTACTCATCTACAGTATATCGAAATGCAGCTATAACTATTATATAATATAAGTCTGAGTATTATAAGTCACAGCTGGGCTATATGTGTTTCAAGTACTAAGATAAATACATATCTTTAAGATAGCTGTCACCAAATTGTTTTCAGTTTAACCCCGATCAGTAGTATTGCATTAACCATTTTATATCAAAACTTCTTTTCCTCGCTACACTACAAAATGCTATGTAAGATTTCATGCAATCAGCTGCTTCACTGCAATTTTGAAACACTCTTTTTTCCCTAAAAATCTTAATCTGTAAACCTCCATCTGTCTATTCCCCCCCCCCCCCCAAATTGTAAATTCATCCACCCATATACTTAAACATCTATCCACCCACCCATTCATCAGCCTTACATCCATCCACCAATCCATCTTTCTTTATCTCTTTTTCTCTCTTTCACACACACAAACTAATGTGCAGATACTTGTCAAATTTACCTCATAGGAAAATGAATCACTGTCGTCAGCATATTAATGAAGAGATTTTTCGAGCCCACAAACCCTGTATAGTAGATGACCAGGCATCCAATGAAAGTAGCCACCACAGAACCCAGAGACAGGTATATGAAAGTCATCAGGTAGGGAGTATTGTCAAACTGCAGCTGAGATGAGATACAAATTAAAGCAGTGAACAATGGTTAGTAAGTCACTATATCTAAATGTGTAATATATCAATGCTATTTATAGTGTCTGTGGAAACAAGGACAGCGAATAACATAAACTCAAGACTTATCTACATATGCATTTTGCTAGACCAAATAAAGTTCCACTTGAGTGGTGGTTGTTTCGAATGCACATAATGAGTAAGTTTACTCTTTTGTGTGCCCTGAAAAGAACATTAAGTGGTGGGTTGGAGTAGCTTTCCTCACATCCTGAGCTTGCTCATGAAGGTGGACCAGGGTCCTCCAGGCGGTTGGCAGTTTTGTTATACTTGGCTTCATCTGCATGTCGCTCATTACTACAGGGATTACGTTGATCCCTCACCCGGTTAGCCAAGCTGCCATGAAAACAGCCCGTTTCCAGGGAGGACTACTAGGAAGCCAAGGTGAGGGTCTTGGCCAGTATATTTTGCCTGACCCTGACTAACTTGTCTGATCAGTATGTTGTGCCTGACCAGACAGTCTTCATATCCCTACTTGAGTTATACCTGAGTTGAAAAGAATAGGACGATATAACCATCCAAGCATTTCATAAAACACCAATAAACAGAGTTGTGCATGGGGCTAGCAACCTCATCATGTAAAATCATTGACTATGAAACAATCACCACTGTAAATGATATGATACATGTTGCATATAAAGTGTACTAGCTGTAGTATAATCCTATGCTACAGCTGGAATGAAAAGACATATCAATCAATAAAGTTCACCCAGGAAAACACCTATAGATATTAATAGCTCCTTGTCAATCAGCAAGTAGCTGTTAGTAGCTTAGATGATGTCATCAAAAGGTCTTCCTCTTCCCAATGGAAAATCCCAAATTTAACTTTATTATTATTTTGTAGTATGAGTCCCGAATGGTCCGTGATGGTCTTTATGTATGATAAGGACAAAAATAGCACCACTGCCCCACAGACAGCATATCATAAGAGGTGACTAACAGTGTGACATGGCATAACACCGGCGGTGGTTTGTTAAGAGCAGCATAGATGACGCCTAACAGGCTGCAGGTCTACTTTGCTCTGATGTTTGAGTCTACAGACTGGGTTTTATTTTACCTGCGCTTTAAATAAAACATATACCTAATTGAGGCACATGTCCTCATGGTAAAAGACAGACATTTAAATCAAATCAGCAGACAGCTCCCCAATTAGTTTACAACATTTCACAAACAACATTAAAAACACATGGATAAGCATTTACCTTTAAAGTGGTATTGTCAAGGGCAGAAAAATGCCGCGACATATTCCTTTCATAGATGTTAGAATCACTGGCCCACACAGACAGCCACAAGTTGGATGAGACGATGAGAGAATGGTAAACTACCTATATTTGATGTAACAAAACGTTCATTAGAACACCTCATAATATTTCACAGATAACTGAATAATCCCTAACCTAAGTTCTGCAAATAGGGTATACAGGACAGGATTATTGCCAGTGTATATCTCTTTCTGTAACCATCAGATTTATCTGGTTTATATAACGGTTAAAGGAGAGGGCTCGACTTCATCGCCGCTGGTCTCCGTACATGGTTCGGTCTCTATCTGCAGAACGGTATCCCTGTAGCAGATTCCACTGTTTACACTAGGGTATTCTAACTAAAACGTTACCACACTCAATCACAACATTCATGACCTCACACAGCAAATGACATAGCACACAGCAGGTGGCATATTTATTATATCATAATCTTACAACACTATTAAAGTGAGTGCAATGAAATTACACACAATACAAGAAATATCTTAACTAAATATTCATAAGTATATATATGTTGATATAAATATTAAATAAAGCGGAAATTTTAAGCATTAGCTATTGATGGAATTCCCAACTATCAAAACCCAGTTCTATTGCCGTACACACATCACACACCCCTACCCTTATCTGCATCCTCAACATACTCTCAAAAACTCTTCCTCACTTAGATCCCGTCAGACGGGCGATCTGGGCATAATGCATTCAATATATTTCACGTATGCTCACATATGATCTCTCAACTCAGTCGATCTGCGTATACACACGCTCTGAAACATACATCGTTCCCTCGGTGTCTACACACGCACATCCACCTCTAAATCTCACCTAGTCGATCTACACATTCGCTTAACTTGTCAGGACATACCTCGTTCACAAGGTGTCCTGCGTACAACACACATTCAGATTACCTCTAGATACAAAATGCCAAACACACACCTATTTGAGCGACTGGCTCCGACTCAATGGCGTATGCTGTTTGAACAATTCTGTTCCATCTCTAACATTCGTACAACAGTCTATCAATCGCTCTTCTACTAAGTCGGTGAGCTAAACAGACTCCTATCTAAATTCTCTCTCTCGCTCTCATTCCCTCTCCATGGCCAGCCTCTTTGAGCTAAACTTTGTCTAGTATTTTATACTCTCAAGCAGTATCAGTGCTATCCAATGGATCTCTGGGGGATGGCTCTATTCAGTCGTTATTGGAACGAATTACTCTGAACACCTGTCACTCATCTATCGCAGCAAGCTCTCTGCTGCCCACCTGTCTGTCACTCATCCCTCACTACCCAAATTGGAACGCCAGTGGTCAGCGTCTACCTGTACACCTTCTTCCCCCCAACTACGATTTCCTTTGTTGAGACGGTGAGTGATCTTGGCACACATTCAGGTACCTTTGTTCTCAGAGTCGCCAAGCACATTACCCCTGCCCTAAACGCTCATGCTCGGGCTGGAACTGTTACATCCCGCCTGCAGAGAGCATCGCACAAAGCACAAACTCCATAGCTCCAGTGATGAACCCAGCGATCTCCTGAAAAATTGCCATCATGAACCAACTGTCACAGCTCAAATTCTAACCCCGACTATCTGAACACAGGCATATGAGGCTTTCCAGTTGAGAAAAGTGAACTTATCATTATTACAAAATCTGGTTTACTGAATAGTCTATTAACCGGGCCTCTCTTCTGTCACAGTAACTTATGGCATTGTTGTTGGATAGCTGTGTTTTTTAAATGTCTGTCTCGTCTGAAAGGCTCAAGTGTCCAGAAATTCATTAGCTCTTTCCTTCTTGTCAGACGATAGTAATTGTGCTTCGAAAAAAAAAGGTATGCAACTACAGTCCATGATGGTAACGAATGTGACTCGTAAGACCAATCTAGGCAGAGAAGCATCTTCCACAGTGTGTGCAAGGAAAGTCAGGACTGTTTGCGACATGGCATAGTGTTGCGTGTCCTCTCAAACACTGAGTCTTTAGCCTATCAGCAATCAGTATCTCCTTTGTCTCCAGGAATTAACAAAAAAGACTAAAGGTAAAATATAAATATAAAGGTAAATTGAAGTCCAACAGCAGACACTGCCATTGGCGATGAAGTGTTAGAAATTTCATAGTACAAGGTTTCAATTTTTTAGATGGGTGACCAGTTCCCTTTCTTGCTGCATTCTTTAACTGTAAATCAGGTATCCATTTACAGCTGGGTAGCGCGAAAGTGTAAAGACCAGAGGGAAAACTTAGTCCCTTTGCAGACAATAACTAGCTGCTTTAACCGATCTGCCACTAAGACACTCAAAAAGATTAGCAGGATAGCCATTAAAGATATGGAATTAGGTCATTATGGCTTGGGTATGACAGGTTCTGGAATGCTCTTGCACCTATTAACCTTAGGCATGCTACATAATTTATGAAAAAAATTTGACCTAATTAATTTTCTTAATTAGTCGCTGTGGTAGTCGTCTTTCAAAATTTGTAACTTTTATGTTTGTTTGTCAATAAATATGATTTTCTGGCGTGTAGATACACAATAGCATAACGAACATGTGGGTGTTATTGTTTTTGTTGCATGTTTGTTAGTTTTTGAGATTTAAAAAGATAAAGTTGAAAATTTATGAAAATCTCGGGAAAAATTTGGACTCGACCACTAGGCCTAGTCGCTTCGATAGAAAACCATGGAAACCACAACAACGTATCGATACTGTGTTTACAATATCGCCACAACTGTTAGTTTCAATTCAAACGTAGTTCTTTCATTTAAACAAACAAAATAAACAGATCTACGCGATAAAAATCTTTCTCAACAACCTACTTCCCCTTTCGCAAAAAGTCGGCTTGCTCCAAACGGCGTATACAAAATTAAAACTGTTCAAAAGCCATTTGTAATCGAACACACGATACTTTAACCGGCAAAATATCGTGTATATATGGAGGACGTACTCAGCAGTAAAAAATGGCTGTCAGGAGTGACTCCGTTCAAAAAAAAAAAATGTTTTTCCGCACACCGTTTTTGCAGGCCGAGCTGGTTAGAAGGGATCGGACAATGGCGTGCTAAAGGTTAAGACAAGCTTCAGGAGATGAAGACTAGCAAACAGAGAAAAAGAAGAACAAGAATTGTTAAAACTGACATTTTCCCACACCCCCTGTCTAGAAAATCAATCCCATTTTCTGGCAGAGCACTATCAACAATCAAAAACTGTTTACCAAAGAAGATACACATACCAACACAGTCGGTCATAGCTGGAATTGAATCAGTCATGTTCTAAGAATAAAACCAGATGTAATCAGTAGAGCCACAAAGTTATGGACCCCAAATTGAAGTCAAATGAAGATTATTAATCAGAGTTGGGGCACTGTATGAAGAACGGCTTCAACCAGGTGAAGTGGAGGGAGGGCATTAGAGACACTAATAGGTGTGATGATCACAGACAGCTTCATCAGTCATTATCAAAGATCTAAGTAAAAGAATATCAAACAGAAAAGACAGATTCACAGGAAGTTTACCTGTAAAATCAATGATACCAAGCACATGGTGACAGAGCACGCCCGAAGGTAGCGAAGATACACCATCATCTTTACAGCTCCTGTCTCTTTAAACTCCTGCTTAATCAGCTTCCCCTTCTCTTCTAGGACACGCTCCGCTAGTGAGAAAGGCAAATGGGTGTTAACAACTTTCATCATTTTAATACAGGCTAAAATTTAGCAAAAACAATCTTTCTTTTTCTTACTCTTTCTCATTCACCATCATTCACCTATATAAATGATTCTAACAAAGACATCAGTCAGCTCAAGGTTCCTGACATTGCTGTAAAGTTTCCCATACAAGGATACAAATTGTGGTCACATGTCTCTCCTTACGCCAGTACTATTGGACAGGTCTGCAACAAATGTTCGGCCATCATGTGCACATATTTGTCATGTCAATCTCACATCTTTGATGAGGATGGTTGTTGTTGTTAACCTCAAATTTTCTATGAAGATCGTTGTTGTTTCGAATGCCCACAATGAGTAGGTTTACTCTTTTGTGCACTCTGAAAAGAATTGGTTGCAGTAGCTTTCCTCACATCCCGAGCGTGCTGCTAAAGGTCAACCGGGGTCCTCCAGATGGTTGTGCTATGCTTGGCTTCATCTGTGTGTCACTTACTACTAAGGGGATCACGTCAATCCCTCATCACTTAGCCAGGCTGCCATGAAAACAGCCTGTTTCCAGGGAGGGCTACAAGGAAGCCGGCCGAGGTGAGGGTCTTGGCCAGTATATTTTGCCTAACCATGACTAACATTGTGAGTTTCAGCTGGAGCATGGGTGTTTAGGACAGGGGAGATTGGGCTGGCGACTCTGGGAACAAAGGTTGTTTGAATGCGAACAAAGGTTGTCTGAATGCGAACAAAGGTTGTCTGAATGCATGCCAAGGTCAATCACCGTCTCGACACTAGGTCGACAAAGGAAACGAAGGGTTTAGGTGGAAGTCTTAGTCTGGTACAGGTGAGGTGTTCGGAGCTGAGGTGGGGGTTTGTAGCTGACCACTCTGGCATTCAACGTTTTTAGTGTGAGTCAATGTTTGTCACAAAATGATTTATATGATGCATTGTTTTCACTTCATTTCATATCTTATGAAACATAAGCCACAATTGTAAAAGACTTCTTACAAGGAGCCTGTGTCAAAGAATACTGTGTACACTTGCAGTGGTGGTTTGTTTGACATGAGATTGCTAGTCCTATGCACAACTCTCTTTAGTCATCTTTAAGATGTATAGGGGGTGCATTGATCCTGCAATTTCCTCCCCATTAGGTAGCCATATATATGTGGCTTTTAGAAAAGATAAAACAGATGTATTTATATCTTTAAACTAAAAAGTTCTGAAAAATCTGAAAGCGGCACGGATAAAGTCAGAATGGCATTCATGACACTGACACTAAACAACATATTGAGATCCAGAAAAAACTAGATTTACACAAAAAAAGTTTGAATATTCAATGGCAGTGTCAAGTCGGTGCTGCTATATGGAGCCGAAACATGGAGAACTACCAAGACTATGCAACAAAGGCTCCAGTACTTCAGTAACAAATGCCTACTGAGGATAATGGGTATAAAGTGGCAGAACAGGATGAGGAATGAAGACCTGTGGGAAAGGAGCCAACAACAGTCACTGGAACAACAAATCAGGCAAAGAAAATAGGGCTGGATAGGGCATACGTTGAGGAAGGCACCATCCAACACAGCCATGCAGACTCTTATATGGAATCATCAAGAGAAGAGAAAGAGAGGTAGACCTTACATGCATAATGGAATGTGAAAGGGAACTATTTTATTAAATGGTTACATCAGGAGAGAATAGAAAGAGTAGCCCAGGACTGTATGATGGCATGTCGTCAATAGCCTATACACAGACAGGATTGATTGATTGGATAGAATAAGTCCTACCTGATGATTCCTTTGATTCTGCCTCAACATCAGCAAGCATGTTATCTTCACCAGCATCCTCATTGCTGGCCTCTGTCATGACAGACATGGCTGACATCTTCCTTCCTCCTTGCAACCCTCCTGGCATTCCAGGAACACTCAACTGAGACTGTGATAGGAAGGAAAGATAACTGTAAACTCTTGTAACAAGCTGATATGATGACAGTAGCAACTAATTATCAATTAATATGACTAATGATGATCTATGACTGCATATATGGATGAATTTATTATAACAAATCTTAGATGGAAACTAGACATGTGCGACTTTTGTCAATAAAAAGTAAGTAATTGCAGAAGTTATGTTTCTAGTATTTGTGAACCAAAAATATATCTTTCATTGGAAACATAAGAACTTGAACAAATTGACTAAAACATTGTTTAGTTTTACTAAAATGTCATTTATATCCAGTTCTTTTGATCTTTGATGCCAAATCAGTAAAAGTTACAACTATGTATATACATGCTCTTACAAATGTCATCTATGTCATCGACTCTTTCAGCAATGAAAGGTACAGAGGACATATAGGTAACCCGGGTGCAATGAGGTCGGTTCTAAGAACCATTTTCCACGTTCTACATATGGTTAAATGACTTCAGACATTTTAAAATCTCAAAAATCTACAAAACCACTTATACTTTACTAGATGTTATCATGAATATATCTAGTGTGCTTATACATGAATAATCTTTTACCAAAGTATTTAATAAAAACGAGAGGATCCCAATTAAAAAAACATGAATTATTTCTCTAACATGTTGTATACAAACACGGGCATAAAGTACATGAATGTCAATTCTACATAACATGATGTACTTGAAATACTTGGAATCATGGTAATGTCAAGTAACCGAACACTTCAGCTATATGTACCTTTGCAGTTATCAGGTAATTTAAGTTTGTACCTTTGAGGTGCGAATACCAGGGGCCCAAAGGTTGTTTTTTTTTTTTTTTTGCGTTCGCCTTATTTCTCTAATCCCCAAGGCGGTGTGCGTTGCACTGTGGTTTTTATTTTGCGCCTGTCGGCCCAATGCATCCGACTTCAGCATGCATTTTATGTAAGGGCCTGCTTCCTCCTGCATTTTCTAAGGGTTTGCTTCCCCGGGGTAACGGCCGGTGCTGTGATGGGGATCAAACCCAGCACCTTCGGATTGTGAGCCGTGCCACTTATCCACTAGGCCACGCCGTCCCCGGCCCAAAGGTTTAAACGGGATGAGTTGTGTACATGTGCAAGACATAACAGTGTCTGTCTGTGGAGATCCCCACCTCTGCGAATCATGGCAGATGACAACTAGTCATCGAGAAACACGCAAACAGTCCGGTGGAAAAGAGTAAGTGTCACATGGTTGTGTAGCAGAAATGTAGATATTTGTGTGCTATATTATAAATAGTGCCTGTGACGAGAACACCAACAGTGTCAGAACAGTGTATTAGCAACAGTGACCAGAAAAGTAGTAAATTAAAGGTTGTGAGGACAGTGAGGTAGATACAGACATAGGTTTTGTGCAGGTTGGCAGTGGTGACCGTAGCTCTATTACACCTGATGTTTTATTGTTCAGTAACATTAGCACAGACAATAGTGGCACTTGCACGGCTTAACAAAATCTGGCAAGATAAACGGTTAGTACTATGCACAAAAATCAGATTAATGCGTACACAGGTCCTGTCAATATTTCTCTGTGCTTATGAGACATGGACAGTTACAGTTGACCTTCAGCGAAGGATACAGGCCTTGGAGATGAGATGTTTCCAACAACTTTTAACCTTCAGCACGCCAGGCGTTTTTTGAAAAAATTTGACCTAATTAATTTTCTTAATTTCTCGCTATGGTAGTCGTCTTAGAAAATGTTTAATTTGTATGTTTGTTTGTCAATAAATATGATTTTCTGGCGTGTAGACACACAATAGCATAACGAACATGTGGGTGTTATTGTTGTTGTGTGTTTGTTAGTTTTTGAGATTCAAAAAGATAAAGTTGAAAATTTATGAAAATCTCTGGAAAAAATTTTGACTCGACCACTAGGCCTAGTCGCTTCGATAGAAAACCATGGAAACCACAACAACGTATTGATACTGTGTTTACAATATCGACACAACTGTTAGTTTCCAATTCAAACGTAGTTCTTTCATTTAAACAAACAAAATAAACAGATCTACTCGATAAAGATCTTTCCCAACAACCTACTTCCCCTTTCGCGAAAAGTCGGCTTGCTCCAAATGGCGTATACAATATTAAAACTGTTCAAAAGCCATTTGTAATCGAACATACGATACTTTAACCGGCAAAATATCGTGTATATATGGAGGGTGTATTCAGCAGTAAAAAATGGCTGTCGGGAGTGACTCCTTGTAGGCCGAGTTGGTTAGAAGGGATCGGACAAAGCGTGCTTAAGGTTAAACGTCACGTACAAAGATCAAGTTACAAATGAGGAAATACGAGATAGAATTACAACAGCAATGGGGCCTTTTGAAGACCTCGTGGCAACTGTCAAAAGAAGGAAACTCGCTTGGTACGGTCACATATCGAGATCAAAAGGTCTTGCAAATATGATCCTCCCCGGAAAGGTGCAAGGCAGACAATGAAAAGGCCGTCCCAAAAAGAGGTTGGAGGACAACATAAAAGAATAGACCAATCTCCGACCAGAAGAGGCACACGCAGCGGCCGCTGACAGAGAAGGGTGGCGTTGTGTTGTGAGGATCTCTTCATGTGTGCCCTAACGACCTCACCGGTTACGGGATGACGTGACCTGACCTGAACATTAGGATCAATAAATAATTTTAGTGTAAATCTATTACATCTTACATTTGATGGTGCTTGGACCAGGATATTCAAGTAAAGAAGAGTAAGGACAAGTCTACTACACTATTAACTTCTAACTCAGCTGGCTCTACATATTTAATTGTCAATGCACTGTAAAGAATATACAACAATGCTCAAGAATATCTTTCATCTAATCAGCTGACATGGCATGATCTAGCTGCTCCTCTTCTGTTTCTTATTTTGTTTTTCTTGTGGCTTATAGTTTCGAAAGGATGTGGTGGTCGATCCCACCTGTCTAACCCTTCATAGTCACCACCTGCCAGGTTACAGTATTAATATTCTTTGTTCTCCTTTCAGGCCCTAGCATACTGGCAGACATGAACTACTTTCTGTAATTATTAGAAATAATTCTAAAGTTACCTCTTGCAGGTTGCTTGACTAGATTTCCAGGACATGATAGGAAGGATCAGCCTTGATGGAACAACAACACAACCAGATGCAATAATAGGTGTGTAAAATGCTATCTTTGCTGGTATTTGTTACCTGTTTCTATGGCCATGTGCCTTCTTATATTTCAATAAATTATTCTTCGCACACACCAAGGTTAATTTTGTGCTATAATAATCACATATTGTGCTATGCTAATAGTCACATATTGTGATATAAGTCATTTATTGCGCTATGATAGCAGGCACCTCTTGTGACATTATAATAGTCACCCATTGTGATATATGTCACATATTTCTATTATAATAGTTCCCTATTGTCCTATGATAGCAGTCACTTAGTGTGCTATGATAATCATCACATATTGTGCTATAACAGTTACCTATTGTGCTATTATAATAGTCACCTATTGTGCTATATGTCCCCAATTGCTATGATAAGTCTCCTATTGTGCTACGATAGCAGTCACCTATTGTACCATGAAAACGTCATCTATTGTGCTAAAATAATTGTCATCTATTGTAGTGTGCTATGATAATAGTCACAGATTATGCTATGGTGTCATCTATTGTGCTATAATATCATTCATCTACTGTTCTATGATAACCATCATCTATTGTGCTATAACCTATTGCATTATGATAACAGTCACCTTTTGTGCTATGATAATAGTCACCTTCTTCTTCTTCTGCATTCGTTCTCAATCTCCCGCTACCAAGCCCTGAACAGGGCTTTGCAAGTAGTAGGATATAGTCCGGAGAACGGAAAGGGTTGTGAAACTAGTTTACAGCTTGACTGGGATATTTGCACCTTTCGGTCTGACACATCCGACTTCGGCAGGGATAGTCACCTATCATGCTATGATAAAATTCCCAAAAGAAAAGGTAAATGTAGTCTCATTGCAGACACTGCCATCGGTGATGAATTATTTGAGATATTATTCATTGTACGAGACCAAAGCTTGCTTATAAGGTTGAGTGGCCAGTTACCTTGCTCACTGTCTTTCATTCCATAACAATAAGCTAAGTACTCATTTATAATTGGGTTGATTGGATTGTGTCAAAATGGGAGTTAAATGCAGTAACTTTGCCGTGAAAAGTTCTACATGGTGCCATAATAACACTCATAATGAACATCTGCAGACATTACAATCACTTTGAATTTCCAAGGAAGCAAACTGCAACAATGAAGATCATATTCCAGAACAGCATCACTCTATCTTTTCTTTATACACATTGTAATAGATCCTTCTCAAATTAGGTCACAATACACAAATCAAAGCTGCTGCCTGGTGATGATAGGCTGATATACAACAGAAATGTTCAAACAAAGCCCCCAAAAAACCAAGGCAAAATAAATTAAGAATTGGGCAAACCAAGGACCAACCTGGGTGGAGGCACAGAGTGGCATTGTATCATGACTGACCTGACTACCTCCGCTGTGTTTTCTCTCCAGGTTCAGCATACTGCCAGCATCAAATTTTTGGCTGTGCAGATAAGCATAAGAAATGTCTTGTTAAAAGCAGGTACTGTTTAACATCAGACGAGAAAAATCAACATTTTATTGACGTCGTAAATAATAATATTTTCTGTATTTTTTTTATAATTTTCAAAACTTATTTTTGTAGTTTCTATTGTTTAAGTCATTTTTAAGGTGTCTTTATTACAGTACAACTTAAAAACTTGTGGGAATCAAGATGCTGAGCATTACATGAGCTGCAGCGGCCAGTAACCCAAAGCTGACTGCTAGCATTAGGGCCAGCAACCCAGAGCTGTCAAGACCCTTCTCCACTTTCACATGGTGATCCTGATAACAGAGCAGACTGGCTGGAGAAAAGATCAGAGACAAGGCTAACCTGGTACCCAAAAATGCCATGCTGAAGTTGAATGTGTCGGACCAAAAGGTGCAAATATTGCAGTCAAGTTGTTAACTATGACACAAAGCATTTAATTCTCCAGACTACATCCTGCTACTTTCAGAGTTTTGTAGCGGGAGTTTGAGAATGAATTGCCTGCAGACAAGAGACCATCACTGTACATGAACACTGTAGATATCAAAGGAGCAAGAGTCAAGTGAGGGATGTCATGGATGTCATAGGCAGAGAGAATAATTGGTCAGTTGGGGTAGACATCATAACCATAGAGGAAGAATGGATCTATACTGGAGATAAACTGACAAATGACCACTGAGAACATCAATCTGGGCATGGAAAGCAGAGAATGGTGCAAATGGGAAAGCAGACTGTCAAGTGATGACAAAAGGATCATCCTAGCAATAACAACAGAAAGAAATCTACATGATGACTTCTATTGAAATTACACTTATTTGACAAGTGATTACACTCAATCTGGCAAAGATGGCGCCATAACTGGCTGCGAGTCTACATTTCTCTACTGTTTTGGATCGTTTATGGATGCCGCCAGACCACGGATTTGCCTGGAATTCACACTAGTCGACGACTTACACTTGTGTTCACGGAAACGTGGTGTTGTTTTCCGTCTGGACTTGCTATTTCGTTCTTTTTTTTGTGATTTCTTCCATCCGTTTATTCTGGTCTGGACGGCGGCTGAATGGCACTACGCTTATACCTGTGACGTATTTCACGGGTTAGTTCTGCCGGTTCACCTTCACGAATTTGGCGTGTGGGAATTTTAGATGCTACTATGATGAGCTGAATACAGCTGGGGAGAGATGCCAGACCCACTCACACGCTGAGTGTTGTCCATACGACCTCTTGTGGTTATCGAAAAGGCATGACAAACTGCGTTAGATGCCATCCCACCTTTCTACCCTGCGGGTTACATGTTTACGGAAAGGCTTCGGTGGTAACTCTGAGGCAAAATCTGCATCCTATGCTATCTCCAGTCGTCTCGATGAATGTCTTGCCACTTGCAAAAGGTAGCTTAGGCTCTGTGAGTGAGGTTGACAAAAGGCGCAGTTTCTTCCTCACTTTAATCCAAATCACCGCGCAAGTCACCTATTTCAGCGGACACAGCAAGAGATACGACTGTCCACACGGCTGGACAAAGAGAGTGGTCTTCATCACTTGTGATGGACAACTGTATATACACTCAGGATAATGCACACTCGACTATGTGTAGAAGCACTGCTGGGTTTTAATGAAAGCTTTATAAACACTTCCCAAATATTATATGATAAGAGACCACAAGACATGTATTGAATAAATCATTTTCTCCGGGTGTTACTGAGGGAGAAACAGACACATTCATGAACTGTAGGTTTTTTGTTTATCAGTGTTGTTTTACCTGGGTATGAAAGGGTAGCAAATTAGAGTTACACTGTAACCTGCTAGGTATGATGTAAGACACAACTAAGGAAGGTTGGATATGAGGACCGCTAACCCATCCTATAGAAACTTCACTTGGATACTTGGAATCCTGGTATTCAAAAAGGCAGTTTATGCCTGCTGCCATAAAAATAAATGCTATCCGTACAACATTTATTATTTTGAAATTTGTATTCTTGCGGCTTACTAAGCCTGGGGAAAGGTAAGTTACGTAATTGGGTAGGAATTTCATTACTTTTTAGAATGTTGCCAGAACAGGGCTTAACAGCGTACTTCTATTGATTTTGAACTGCTAATGAATTTTTTACGAGAACAGCTTGAAAATGAGATTCCCAGGTTTTTCGTAATCTCCAATACGACTATACAATGGTCTCGCTTCCCTTGAAACAAGGAGGTACTTGAACTTTTTGGATTGGAAACCCCTTTTAGTTACTTTCAAAACTTTAAGCCATAAGAAAAATAAAGAAAGACCTCTACACCCCATGGTAGGAGAGGATCAACCAAGTGAAGTGGTGTTATCTTTTTCAGTCCTCCAATTTAATATTTCCTTTTCTGAATCTCTGGGTCCCTCACCAAAGAGGAAAGAATATGATAACTGCCCCTGATGCATATCATATTATAGCAGACCAGGCCCTTAGCCTTGGTTGGCAGCTGGTCTAGGAGTGAAGCCCCGACAGGCGATAGATTTCTCTGCTGATCCAACAGCTTCTGCAGATTGCCTTGTTGCAATTGTATTGGTATTACCTTTCCATTGGAGTAAACAAGGCAGAACGAGAGAGGGACCATACTACATGGGCAACACATGGTCTCTATATTTCTGCCCAGGCTTTGTGCTAACAGTACAATTACTATCGTCTAACAAGACATAAAGAGCCAATGAGATGCATATCGTATAAAGGTGACTAAGGAGGGACTTGCATGGTGTTAGCAACCTCATCACATAAAACAAATTGTTACACTAACCACTATTGTGAGAGCACACAAAGAGTTTTAATACAGGCTTCCTGCAGGCTGTGGTGACCTTATGCTTAACAAGAAGCACAATAAACAAGGAGAATAGGTAGTTTAATTTCTCTTATAAACTAACTAAGACAGACTAATTGTACCTGAATTCGGTAGCCTTTGCATCCCTGATAGCTTTCCTCCAAACATCATAGAGATCTGGATCAAACTTTTTAACTTCTCCAACTTTTCCTTGAAAGTGGACATGGCCATTGGCCATAACGATCACCTGTGAATTTAGAAAATGTGCAAACATGATTTATGCTGAAAAGTTTCATAGTTTAGATTTAAAAGATCAGCATTTTTAGCCATTACAATCGGTGGATGGTGTGGTCTAGTGGCTAAATGGCACCGCTCCCAATCCGAATGTATTGGGCTCGCTCCCCAATCACACCACATGCCCTTACCCCGGGAAAGCAAACCCTTAGAAAATGCAGGAGGAAGCAGACCCTTACATGAAATGCATGCCAAAGTCGGATGCGCTGGGCCGACAGGCAAAAAATAAAAACATAATACAACACACACCGTCTTGGGGAATAGATAAATAAGACGAACACACACACACAAAAAAGCAATCACAATATACAAATAATGAAAATTCAGTAATATTTACTATGCAGAGTTTTCTCACTTACAGATGCTGACTGAAACTCCTCGTCTTCTAGTTCTTCGTGAGCCACATCATCAAGGACTTTGAATCATGACACTCCAGTACATCTTGTCTCTAGTGCTAGATATGAGTTATGTTGTTGATTTCTTCCCATGTCCTACCTAAACTGTTCAGCATCTTCTCTATAATTTTTTCCAGTAATATTATCATTATCACAATGTATTCTAACTTTCCTCTTATCATAAAGGTAAAGGCCGCCATCCCTCGTAGACGATGATGGCATAATTAATTTTGCTAGCGCTATTTTTAGTAAGGATTAACTGCGCTACCTTTTATCCTCACTCTCTCGTCTCGTGCCGCCCAACCCCAGTGCAAGACAAGGACAAGACAACTCGGGGGCGACTACGAGATGCAGGGGACTCCACATCAAGCACCCGTGAAAAAGACGGCGGAGTCCGGAGTCGAACCCACACTACCTGATCACGAGGCCGACAGATTAACCACTTCACCACGGAATCCTCTTATCATCACATTCTCAGCATATGTAGACAGCCTCGTATTAATGTTTCTCAAAAATCCTTCTTAGCACACTACTCTTTATCAACACATGTTCATTAGTCTATTCAGATGTCGACTGAATTGTTCACATAACGCATAAGTCAAAAGCGACCCGTTCCACGACATGGAAGCTAATCTTGTGCAGGTCCCAACCCCAGATTCTTGGTATAAAATGGTTTGACAAAGTTACAAATGACAGACTGTGGGAGAGAACGGGACAAGGTCAATTGGAACAGGGAATCTTAGGAAGAAAGTGAAGATGGATGGGTCATACATTAAGAAAGCCTCAGGCCAGTATCACCAGGCAAACCCTGTCATGGAACCCCCAGGGAAGGAGAGGCATAGGTGAGGGTTGATTGATGGCATATGCACCTCTTGTTGATAGAAGACAAAAGAGAGAGGTTCCAACCCTGTCAAGTCGTGTAGTTTTATTACAAAGTGACCAGTTGACGATTGGATTGACCATGCCGACTGAAGTTGCCACTGCGCGGTCATGCTGGCATTGTAGGGTCTGGGCTGTTAGTTCTGAGGTTGATATTGACCATCTCTTTCCTGATCAGCAGGCCAGACTTGAGCATGATCGTTGATTTCACTACTTTTGTGGTATCACAATGCTGAGCAGCGCATGAGCGGCAGCAGTCAGAGACCTAAAGCTGACTGCTAGCGTCAGGGACCGCGAAACAGAGCTGCCAAGACCCTTCTACACATCCATGCAGTAATCCTCGATAACAGGCTGCAACAGAGCAGACTGGCTAAGTAGAAGGGATAAAAGAGGGAAGACAACCAGGTACTCAAAAATGCCAAGTCGGATGTGTCGGACCAAATACAATCAAGCTGTAAACCAATAAACAACGCATTCCGTTCTTCGAACTACATCCTGTTACTTGCAAAGGCCTTTTCAGGGATTGCTAGTGGGAGATTGAGAACAAACAAATGAAGAAGAAGAAGACTACTTTTGTCGGGCTGTTGCACTGCTTTCTCTGCCTCCATTACTCACTTGTCGGCTTGTAATCGGCTGTCCCTTGGGTAAGTTTAGAAAGTGTGCTAATGAGAAAGTGCACTAATGAGAAAGTGCACTAATGAGAAAATGCACTAATGAGAAAGTGCTCTAATGAGAAAATGCACTAATGAGAAAGTGCACTAATGAGAAAGTGCACTAATGAGAAAATGCACTAATGAGAAAGTGCTCTAATGAGAAAGTGTACTAATGAGAAAGTGTACTAATGAGAAAGTGTACTAATGAGAAAGTGCACTAATGAGAAAGTGCACTTATGAGAAAGTGTACTAATGAGAAAGTGCACTAATGAGAAAGTGTACTAATGAGAAAGTGCACTGATGAGAAAGTGTACTAATGAGAAAGTACAATAATGAGAAAGCCAAAACACATTCTTCTGTAAAATCAAATCTCTCATCTTTTTGAAGGATCTTTGTATTTGCTTTACATCCAGGTGAAAGTCGATGAAAACATATATACACAATGGCTCAGTGACTGCACTAGGACAAAAAAACAAAATGAAATGAATGTTTCAGCCACATGGCCTTCACAGGGACAAGGAACAAATGAAAGCAACTAACAAATCACAACAAAGAATGACATTTTGTAAGCTTATCAATAAGCGCTAATAGATGATGACACAGTAATAGATGAATCAGACTGCTAAACTTTGAAATTGAATGAGGTTCAAGCAGACTTGTTTGCAAGAGAAGAGGGAGTGGTAGCATGTACAACCAACAAACTGCAGGAACCGTTAGTATCCACACCATTCTCTATTTACTGAGAGAGACTGAGCACCTGTATGTATGCCCGGCGTGCAGTGAAGTCAATTCTTAGTAACAGAACAGAAGAGAATCTAGTCACTCCTATTCTACTAAGGGTGTGTTGAGGTTTTAAAAAAATAAATTGCAACCAAGTGTGCTGACTAACAAGTTGTTGTGTCTTTGCATGATGTAGGAGATACCTCCTTTCAGCCTTCCCGTATTTGGAGAAGAATTTTGTTACCAACTTTTGCCCGGACAGTGATTGACAGCCTGCTCTTTTCGATTTTCAACGCCAAAGTTTTTTTTATGTATGCGGGATCTGAGTTTATCGTCTATCTCCGATAGAACTAGGCACTGGTCTCACCTCCCTTAACCTTCTAGCTTCCGCATTTGTTATTACATCACAAACATTTAGAATTACCCATTTTTGAGCCACCCCAAATTCATGTGAAACAGAACAAAATTGTTAACTAAAATTATCTAAAGTCAAAATCGCCATTGTATTGTCTTCGGGGCGGTTAGAAATGGTCTAGTTTTCGATTCAGCTGTTTCTATAGCAAAACCAATGCGAACGAATGAATACACCGGTGAGTATACAGAAACAATGCCACGATACCAATGGCTCAGCAAAAGCTGATAACGCTTAAACTTTACAGGATTCGAACACCTCACCATTTCACACGTTAGATCATTTCTTGAGAGACAAGCACTTTACCTCTCAGCTGCAATGACCCCTTTAACTCACCATTAACAAACAGTAATCCTTTATATTCAATTATAGAACAGAACAGACTACCTGATGGGCGTGGCTGAGGTACTGCACATGGTGAGTGACCAGAACGACTGTACGGTTGCGTTTGACCATTCTTCTGAGTATTGCCTCCTCCATGACATGCTTGCCTACATGACTGTCAAGTGCTGATAAAGGATCATCCTAACAATAACAACAGAAGGAAATCTACATGATGAAAGCTATTGATATTACATTGAAATTATATTCAAAACATCCAGTGTTGTTGTTGTTAGACACCATTAATGCTGAATTCTTCACTTTTGACATTTGTTTGGGATCACAATAGGTCTTCTTATATTCGGAGGTATACTGAAGAAGGTAGTTCTGGATCTGCCTGACTGTAGTGCAATGTGAGGCTTCTCAGATGACTCACTGCTATCAGGATCACAGTGTAGATCCTTTCCTCCTTTGTTGTTGTTGTTTAATGCCCATAATGAGTAAGTTTACTCTTCTGTGCGACCTGAAAAGAACATTAAGTGGTGGGTTGCAGTTGCTTTCCTCACATCCCGATTATGTTGATGAAGATGGACCACGGTCTTCCATGCGGTTGTTGTGCTATGCTTGGCTTCATCTGCATGGTGCTCACTACAACAGGAATCACATCAATCCACATCTACCATGCACTGCCTCCATTCTGCGATAAATGTCAACTGGTCGACATCTTTCAGCTGTTAGAAACCTAATCACCGCTCGCTGATCAACTCTTGACGGATTCCGTATCACACCCACCATGTTTTGAACGGTCTGCTGAGGAAACTATTAGTCTGAGAATAATGAAATTTTGCAAACTTGACGGTTGGTATGTGCTGTTTACATCAGAAGTCACGTCATCATGTGCATCGTACGTATGTTCACTTGTTGCAGTTAGGTCCGGTTTCATTTAAACACAAATCGTATTTAGAAATGAGAAAAAATGGACGAGAAAGGCAGGTTGGAGGGCAGAGAGTGGATGGAATTGGGAGGTGAGGAGTGGAGTGTGAGAAGAGGGTTTTTATAATTAACAACTACCATGATTATTCTGTCAACACCAGGTGCCCTTGCTAGTATATTAAAATAAAACTTATAGTAAAACTTCCTAACATCTCACCAACAACATCCTCTGATAGCCAAAAATGAGCAATTAACTATATTATCAATTACATTCAAGGGCTGATCAATAGTATCTGACCTTAAGCTGAGAAAAAAAACTGACCTATTTAGTTCAAAACCTAATCCCCTTCAAAAAAGGCCCATTCTAAGATGGCACACTTTTCCCAGCGGTACCCCCCACTTCTGGGAGCCTTTTGGTGAGATTTCCATCAGTCGTTTTGTTGCACTTATCTTGATTTCTTCTGCGTCTTGAAATCTGTCCCTTTTAGTGGCCCCTTGAGTCTTGGTAAGGATCAAGATGCTGAGCAGTGCATGAGCTGCTGTGGTCAACGATACAAAGCTGACTGCTAGCATTAAGGCCAGCACACCAGAGCTGCTAAAACCCTTCTACACCTCCATGCGATGATCCTGGACAACAGGACATGCTGGTTTCGAAGAAGAGATCGAAGAGGGAAGGCTAATCCAGTACCCAAAAATGCCTGCTGAAGTCGGATGTGTCGGACCGAAAAGTGCAAATATCAGTTAAGCTGTAAACTGAAACACAACACATTCTGTTCTCCGGACTACATCCTGCTACTTGCAAAGTCCTTTTCTATGGTTTGGTAGTGGGAGATTTAGAACGAAAAAGAAGAAGTCTTGGTAAAATTCAAAAGTCGTTATAAGCTATGCTGATATAAAAATAAAACTGTCAACATGACCTTCACATTTGTTCGTGACTGCCGAATGTTCTTTGGCCGTGGAGGTTCTGCCATTTTCCATGAAAATTACTACTTTTGTCACAGACTCGCAACCTGTAGACCCATGATGTCTTTCATAAAATCAGGGTCAGCGTTGGTGCATTCTAGCATGTTAAGTGCAACCTGCAGTGAGTTTTCCCTGTTTGTGAATGAAGGGTCATGTAACAAATTTTGCAGCAACATGGTGCATCTGAAGATCGTCAATCAAAATTGACTGCATTAAATCGTACAAAATTGCCACTTTACTCTCAATCTCACTAATTGTTATTCTACGATTTTCCATCGCTAACCGCCACACATTCTCAATTGTTTTTGGATTAATGCTTGTTGAAGACCTTCCTGACCATTCATCGCTCTTAATTGATGTGCGAACATCTTTTAAACGACAATACCACTCTTTAATCTGCGTAGAACTCATAGCATCATTACCAAAAGCTCTATTTCTATTCTTAATAGTCTATGATTGTGTGTCACCGAGTTTTTGACAAAATTTTATGCAAATTCTTGGCTAAACATATTCGATCCTTTTGACTAAAAACACAAAGGCGACGGATGCAGTTTGCCATTGCGACTATCACGGCAGCCTGGCAGTGACTGACAAAAAAAAATCCTGCACACGTAGATGATATCAAGGTCACATTCCATGCTAGCCTGTCCCAGGGTAGCTATTGGTTTGCTCAAAAGGTCAGCTACTTTTTTATCAGACCTCGTACCATTTCAATCAGCAAATCAAGACGTACAGACGTGCTCAAAAACATAAGAGATATGAGAAACTACCACAGCTTGCTCATGTGTAAAATGCATATGCGGTTTTTAGTTTTTAATGGAACCTTCTTCTTCTACGTTCAGGTTTTTCTGATCATGTTAAATCTTCAGTCCTATCGCCAGGATGGTCCACAGTCCTTTCCATGTCTGAGCGGTGACCCCATAGTTTTTGCCTCAGTTCTGCTCCATCTGGCCATGTCTGGCATCTTAGTTCTTCGTAAGCCGAGGATTCTTGGAGTATGTGTTCAGGGTCTGGACTCCTGCTCCACATGGACATTAATTTGTTTGCGAGATTTTGATCTGATATAGGTGGCCCAGTAGTCTGCTGTGGCCCGTTCTCATGCGGAAGATTCAGTTTGCTGGTGTCTTTGTAACTGGTCGATTGGGTCTGGACTGTTATTCTCTCCCATTTCTTTCTCCCATTTTATTTTATACTGGCTGTGAATGATGGTCTTATCCTCCTTATATGGCACTTTATGAGTGTATTATTCCATTTTTCCACCTGGTTTTGATTAATGGAACCAAATGCAGCATAACACAGCAAGTCTTATTTGGACATACATCAGGAAGACAGGAAATCATTTAATAATAAATAAGAGACATCCGTTCTTGGAGACTGACACAATCTGCAGATGTTTCTTGGAGACTGACACAATCTGCAGATATGAATGTTCTTGGAGACTGACACAATCTGCAGATGTGAGATGTTCTTGGAGACTGACACAATCTGCAGATGTGAGATGTTCTTGGAGACTGACACAATCTGCAGATATGAGATGTTCTTGGAGACTGACACAATCTGCAGATATGAATGTTCTTGGAGACTGACACAATCTGCAGATATGAATGTTCTTGGAGACTGACACAATCTGCAGATATGAATGTTCTTGGAGACTGACACAATCTGCAGATATGAATGTTCTTGGAGACTGACACAATCTGCAGATATGAATGTTCTTGGAGACTGACACAATCTGCAGATATGAGATGTTCTTGGAGACTGACACAATCTGCAGATATGTTCTTGGAGACTGACACAATCTGCAGATATGAATGTTCTTGGAGACTGACACAATCTGCAGATATGAATGTTCTTGGAGACTGACACAATCTGCAGATATGAATGTTCTTGGAGACTGACACAATCTGCAGATATGAATGTTCTTGGAGACTGACACAATCTGCAGATATGAATGTTCTTGGAGACTGACACAATCTGCAGATATGAATGTTCTTGGAGACTGACACAATCTGCAGATGTTCTTGGAGACTGACACAATCTGCAGATATGAGATGTTCTTGGAGACTGACACAATCTGCAGATGTTCTTGGAGACTGACACAATCTGCAGATATGAGATGTTCTTGGAGACTGACACAATCTGCCGATATGAATGTTCTTGGAGACTGACACAATCTGCAGATATGAATGTTCTTGGAGACTGACACAATCTGCAGATGTGAGATGTTCTTGGAGACTGACACAATCTGCAGATGTGAGATGTTCTTGGAGACTGACACAATCTGCAGATATGAATGTTCTTGGAGACTGGCACAATCTGCAGATATGAGATGTTCTTGAAGACTGACAATGAAAATATGTCTTTTATTTACCATCACATTTGATTAGTTATTCTAAAACAGCACCGATATCCAGAATAAGCGATTAACAAAAGACTCAATGATGTATAATTTTAAAGAGTAAGAGACATAAAAGTCCTCACAATTGCTCTCGAACAGGAAAAACAAACAAAAAATAAACAAACAAAAATGTTACTGACCAGCAAGATGGTGTCAGCCTCAGAATAAAGTGCTCTGGCTATACTGACTCTCTGTTTTTGTCCACCGCTCAAGTTGACTCCCTGTGTAATGAATGAGCATATTCTATAGATAATATTCCATAATCTGCACTTTATGTTTTAAAACAAGTTGGAGTTCCCAGCACACTGCCACGACTAATCAAACAGTTACATTTCATCACTGGAGCAAGTGTCTGCATGGGTCACAATCACTCCGACAGGTTCCCTACATCATCTGGTGTACAGCAATGATATGATGTGTCCTCACTCCGGCATTGTTCTGCAGCGCCATGGACTGTATCCTCGGTCAGCTGGAGATGCACAATCCAGGAGTCAAAATTGGACAGCTGCAAGTGACCTTGACTACACAGATGACGTAGTCAAACCAGGCTCCCACCCTCAGGCACTGATAAAACCACTGGAGCACCTAGAAACCTTACATCTAGATTAAGCCTCCACAACTTATGGGAAAAAAACTAAGACAAAACCTTGGCTACAAACCCACAACCACAGGAATTATTGTTGATGGCAACTATATCAACTCCACTAAGGATTTCACATATCTGGGTAGCAAACAAAACTAGATTGCACAAATAACTTGAAATGTGTCCCACAGTGCAAAGAAAAGAGTCAACATTTTGATTGATTTAGTCATTCAATGATCAATAAACATATTTAAATCAATGACGTGGAGTTTATAATTTAGTTATGTTAACTGATCAAGGGCCTCAAACTCGAGGCCTGTAGCCTATATGTGGCCAGCAAAGCTGTTTTCTACAGCTCAATTGTCATTGGTGTGTTAGTATGGTAAGCTCAGATCAGCGGGACAGAAGAAACACTACAGAGACTACTTAAAAAATGTATCTGAAGAGCTTCAATATTGTTATCACCTTTTAGGAGATGCTTACACAGCACTGTTCCACTTGGTGCACAGAAGTTCACAATTTACCCATGTGCCCTGAAAAGGACGTTTAGTGGCGGTCTGTTGTGGCTTTCCTCACATCGCGAGAATTCTGAAGAAGGTGGAGCAGGATCCTCCAGGTGGTTGTGCTATGCTTGTCTTCATCTGCGTGTCACTCATTACTACAGGGATCACGTCTTCTTCTTCTTCTTCTTTCGTTCGCTTTAAAATATTGTCTATATCTGCAATGTTGTCTCTTGTATAAACTTCACTGTCTTTTGTAGTTCACATACAAGTCCATAAAGTTTCTCTTCCAGTGTTGTTTCTATGGGCCAGTGAGATTTAGGGATCACGTCAATCCCTCAGCTTGTTAACCAGGCTGCCATGAAAACAGCCCGTTTCCAGGAAGGACTGCGGGAAAGTCTATGTGAGGGTCTTGGCCAGTATATTTTGCTTAACCCTGACTAACATGTCCGATCGGTATGTTTTGCCTGACCAGATGTTAGTCTTCCTTTCCGAGGAACTTATGGAAATCAAAGTAAATTAATTCCAACACCAAAATAATATCTTCAAGTCCAATGTAAATTCCGTTCTTTTGTATGCCTCTGAAATATAGAGAACAGAAGCAACAACAAAATAAGTGCAGATTCTTATAAATAGATGCCTGCGCAGAATTTAGAGATTGATATGGTATGATAAAATCACTAATGTGGAACTGTTAAAAAGAACCAGGCAGATATCAGTGGAACATGACGTTTTACAAGACTATTTTGGGATTCTCAAGGCAAGAGTAGTAAAGGCAGACTAAAACATGCATGGAGAAGAGAGCTTTAGACAAACACCAAATAACGGGGAAGACATGGACAGAAGGGCTTGACATGCATTTGTTGAAGACATGTGCTCCCCAGGGAGCTGAAAGGATTTAATTATTTAATGGGGACTTTTTGTTTTAATCTGTTAATTGGTTTCCAGTTTTCGACCAGCTATTTATTTGGGTGTTCTTGTCTCATTCTTCTATTTCATTCTGTAGCCTCCAGTTGGCGATGGCTTCATAAGTTGACCTCAAGAGAAGAAGTTGAAGCACAAAACAGTGAGTGTTTAAAACCTGCAAGTCTCAAGTGATCCCTGACCTCAAGAGAAGAAACTGAGGCACAAAACAGTGGGTGTTTTCTTCTTCTTCGCAGTCAGACAGTAACCATTATTTTTTAGAAAAAAGCGGCGGTCATCCTGAGGCTACGACACTGCCATAGAGCTTGTCTTGTGGTTCCACTGGTGATGGCCACATCTGCTCTCTCTGATCCTCGTATGTCGGGCAGTTCTGCAGCAGATGTTCAGCGGTCATTTTCCCGGTACCACACGGGCATTCGTCGGTTCCACCTATCTTCAATTTGTTGAATAGGTGGTACCTCAGTCTATTGTGGCCAGTGCGAAGTCTGAAGACAACGACCTGCTCTCTTCTGTTCAACTGGTAATAGGCATCGTTTTTGGTATAACCAGTATGTTCGGTTTCCCATTTGGTCATGTATCTGGCTTTGATAAGCCGTTTTGACTCTTCGTACGTCATACTAGTATCTGTTTGTGGTAGTCTTGCACCTTCTTTTGCCAGTCTGTCTGCCTCCTCGTTGCCTTGGATGTTGCAGTGTGATGGGACCCACTGTACCACTACCCTTTTTGGTGCGGACTGCTGGCATAGTTGACAGAGTGCTGCTCTTAAATCATTAAGCTCAGTGTTTTTCTGGCTTTTTAGCGCTGTGACTACGGCGAGAGCATCTGTAAGCAGGACTATATGGCTTTAATTTTCTTTATGTGTCACCATTTCTTCCACTGCCGCCCTCAGTGCCTCTGCCTCCGCTCTGAAATTGCTTGTGTACTTACCAGTAGCGAATGACAGTGTTATTTTTCTGCCATTTGGTAGGTTCAGGAATGCTCCTGCCCCTCCGTTTTGTGTAGTGTTTGTTACAGAACCGTCGATGTATGCATGGGTCCAGTCCATGCTTGGGTAGTTTTTCTTTATAAAGCTTAGGGTAGTATCTCTCCTTTCTTTTTCAGTCTGGCAGTTTTTGTTTCCAATACCTGGTATATTTTCTACCACCTCTGGAAATATATCCTGCCTCCAGGTAAGTTTTCGTACAGTAGTGATGGGATTTGGTGTTGTTAGTGCGTTTATGGGATCTTCGTGCATCTTTGCTTTGGCTATTTCTGCAAAGTTTCTCCGCTTTAGTTTCCCATTTCCCAAATTGTTTAGTCTCTGATGCGTTGGATGGTCAGTCAGTCTTCGGAGTTTCTCTGACTGCAGCTGGGCTCTGCAGTCTCTTCTATCGGTCATGGATTGCAGTTTTGTAATCTTTTCAAGTTCTACAATTGGCGTTGACTTCATGCCTCCTGTTATAACTCTCATGGCTTGGTTTTGAAGTTTGTTAACTTTATCGAAGTTCGCCTTTGCTGCTGTTGTCCATGCCGCAATGCCATACTCGAGAACTGGTCTCACTCTTCCAGTGTACAGTTTCTTTAGTATGCTTTCGTCTGCTCCCCAGCTTGTGCCAGCAAGTTTCCTCATGATTGCCATTCTTTCTCTGGCTCTCATTCGGTTTCTCTCGATCTGACTTTTCCATGTCATGCGCCGATCAAATGTGACTCTCAGATAGTTTGGGTTGTCGTTTGGCTGCAGGAATTTGCCATTTAAACTTAATTTGGTATTTTGGGGTTTGATTGAAAGCGAGAATATTGTACATGTGGTTTTCTCCTCGTTTATTTTGACCAGCCATGAGTTCGCCCACTCTTCCAGCGATGTTAGGGCCTGCTGCATCCGATTTCTTGCTATGGTGAGATTCTTTTCAGAGGTCCACATAGCCAGATCGTCTGCAAACATTGAGCTATGGACTCTTCTTGGTATATTCTCTGTAATGTCGTTTATATACACCAGGAAGAGTCTGGGTGACAGTACTCCCCCTTGGGGTACTCCCTGCTCGAGTGTCACCTTTTTGCTCATCTGCCCTTGTACTTGGACTCTGGCCGTTCTTTGTTTGAGGTAGTGGTTGATCCACTTGTACATTCTCCCACAAACTTCACTTCTCCTTAGCTTGACTCTAAGTCCGTCTTTCCAGACTTTGTCAAATGCCTTTTCCAGGTCCATCCAAACCGCTACTGTGTGTTTCTGTGCCTGGTAGGCATCTTCTATTTCCTGGGCTATGAGGATGACCTGGTCCTCAGTGGATCTGTGCTGTCTAAAGCCGGCTTGCTGTGGAATTAGTATTTGTTTTTCTTCCAGATGCCACATCAGTCTGGTGTTTATCATACGTTCCATCAGTTTGCCGACACAGCTCAGTAGGCTGATAGGCCTGTATCCATTTGGATCTGTTTTGTCCTTTCCTCTCTTTGGTACTGGTACAAGTACTGCGTCTTTCCATGCCTGAGGTACAATTCCCCTTTTCCAGCTTTGGTTCAGGACCGATAGCAGTTTCCTCTTCGCTGTTTGGCCCAGCCCCATCAGCATTTCGTTTGTTATCCCGTCTTTTCCGGGAGATTTCCTTTTCTTTAATGTTCTCATGGCCTCTTCCATTTCACTCATTGTTAATTTGGCAATCATATGCTCTTCTGGTGCCGTATTGATGTTGTCGTGCCCCTTTTGCTCTTCACTAATGTCTGTATGCCTATCTGCAGGGACCTCGATGTGGTTTGCTTTGGCATAGTGTTCTACAAAAGCGTTTGCGGCTTTTTTTCCTGTGAGCAAGTTTTCGCCCTGCTTGATGGTAATTTGTTTGTTTGAAGGGGTTTCGTCGTTCATGGCTCTGACTAGCTTCCATAGCTTGTTCCCTTCTTTGTCTAGGTTGAGACTTTCAGTTTTGTTTTTCCAGCTCTCTCTTGCTGTTTGGTTTAGGCAGTGGGTGTTTAAAACCTGTAAGTCTCAAGTGATCCCTGACCCCAAGAGAAGAAACTGAGGCACAAAACAGTGAGTGTTTAAAACCTGCAAGTTTCAAGTGATCCCTGACCTCAAGAGAAGAAACTGAGGCACAAAACGGTGGGTGTTTAAAACCTGCAAGTTTCAAGTGATCCCTGATCTTAAGAGAGGTAAGATTGAGTGCCCACTCCTATCGGAGACGGAAGATAAACTCGGTCCTTTCTATAATCTATGCATGTACAAGAACCCTTAGCAGTTGAAAATCTAAAATAGCCTTCTGTCAGCCCATGTCCGATAAAAATAATTAGACAAATAATTACATTCCTACTCAATATGAGGCATGAAGTAAAATCACAAAATGAACTTGTCACAGGTGGCCTTCGGTTAACTGACCGCAGGCATATACCTGCCTGTTTGAATCTGAGCATTCCAAAGTAACAACTAATTAAACTAATAAGAAAAACAACAAACATATAGACCTTTTCTCCAATTTCAGTACTGTCAGCTGCTGGTAGCTGTTCAATATCTGGAAGCAGTGCACAAGCTGAGATCACTTTCTTGTATCTGAGAACAGGTTGTTTTCTCTTAATATAAATTTTGACAGGTTTAATTTGCTTGAATTAATTACATATGGTACTTATGATTACAATTAACGTATTCAAAATCAAACAAACTAAATATTTTCCTTTGTCATTCAAATCAGATTTTAAATATTTTTATGATAAATTTGTATAAAGATCTGCAATCTCCAAGAGAAGTAGCAGTGAAAATAAACCTGTACAAATAAAAGAAGAATTATTATTATGTGTATGATATAAAAGAAGAGAACAAATCTATTTAGTGCTCTAAATAATTTAGATTTGTATGACAAATCTGTATTAATAATAAAGATGAAAGTGTCGAGAAAAGTAAATTAAGTAGACATGAAATTCGAGAGAAGCTATGACATGAAAATAAACCAAAATAAACTGGCCTTGCTCAAATATCATGTACACAATCTAGAAAAAGAATGTAGACTTGAACTTTCATTACACTCTACGAGATATATTAGCACTGAAGTTTCTATCAAACTGATCATATATATATATATACACACAAATAAGACATTCAGATTATCATTTGAAGATGTAAAAGTATGTAGAGGAGCGGATATGGCATCAGTCCACTGCTTTCTGGTAACCAAAATAAAGATGAAACTTGAAATGGTATACAACTGTGAATAACCACAGACAACAGTTCAATGAAGGATTCCTTAGAAACGAGGTCAATCAAGATCAACTTAAAATCTTAATATCCAATAGATAAAGGTTAAAGGCGAGGGCTCGACTTCATCTGCACAGGTTTCCCTATATGACTCCGTCTCTCTCCACAGAACAGTATCCCGCCTGCCGAGAGAATCGCACAAAGCACGAACTCCAAAGCTCCAGAAATGAACCCAGGAATCTCTGGAAAAATTGGCATCATGAACCAACCGTTGCAGCTCGACTTCGAACCCTGACCATCTGAGCACGAGGCAAACAGCTTGACCACTTCGCCACAGAGATCCCCTATCCAATAGATATTACATGCTTCAACAGCTGGAAGACATAGACGATATGGAAGAGCACGAACAAAAAATAATCAAATCTATGTCACGAGACTTGTCAAGAAATGCAACACAAAATATGGACAACAGCGGATACTATAGCAAAGATAAAAGTAAGGAAAATGAAGAAAGCAGACATAAACTGGATAAAAGCCAGATGTATCAGAAATATATAACATATACTGCATGCAATAAAGAGGTCATATGGTACATAAGAAGAGACAAGAGAAGATATATTGATGACTTGGCAAGAGAAACGGAAGAAGCTGGCACAAAATTAAATATGAAAGACATGTTTAACTGCACAAAGACGCTTACAAGAAAATATAAGCAAGGAAATCAATTTATTATAAAAAGTTAAGAAAATTGCTTGCTTTGCGAAGGAGCAAATGAAGAGATGAGTAGAATATTTATATGAACTCTTAAATAGACCAGTTTCACAAGATCTCTCAAACAATAAATCAGTGGAATTGGAGTTACAGGTTAATTGTGTGAAATCTACTTGAAAAGATAGTTGGTCCACTGGTCCAGATGGTGTCTCTGCAGCAGAAGCAGTCATTCATATATCATGGTAGTAATATAGACAAGGTCAGAGCTACTGTTAGAGATATCAACTTAAGAGTACAAAAGGCTTTAATTGCTTTAGGTATTTTGTGGAAATCCAATGAAATCAAGTCCACCACAAAAATTATAGCTCTTCCAATTCCACTGTAAAGTCTGTTAAATTGTATGGTTCTGTGATGTGGAAAACAACGGAAAGTACAACTAAGAAGGTTCAAGCTACCATCAATGGCCTTTTTTTATTTTGTCACCACACTTTAATATTAATGAGGCCTACAAAGGTTATAATGCAGTTTAACAAAAGAAAAATCTGCTATTTGTTGTTTGGTAAAACTGCATTTCAATCTTTTGTGTTTTTCAACAATCATTCTTTTACTGGTTCGGAGATCACAAAATTAAATACAATAGTTTATAAAACGTTAATTATTTTAAAAGAATTTTCTAAATATTACTTACTTTCGCCATACAAATGGTTTTCCAAACACAATATTGTCCTTGAGTGATGCATTGAGAAGCCACGGTCTTTGAGAAACATATGCAACACTGAGATTCCTAGGAGGAATCCAAGCACACACAAAATTAATTGTAACAACTATCAATATGAGCCAGTGGAGAGCTTATGAGACAGAAAAATGTCATGCTTATAATTAAAGTATTATAATGTGTGTTCACTGGTTCTCCACAACTGTAAACGTAATTTGATAAATGAATCCGACTTTTAAATGTCACATGACATGATTGACTTATTTTGTCATCTTCCATATTATTGACCCGCACAAGACAATGACATGGTTGACTTATTTTGTCATCTTCCATATTAATGACCCGCACAAGACAATGAGTATGTAATGAGATGACATATATTCAACAAGATTACATGTGAAGAATTGTTTTTCCAACAAATTTAGATGGGGAGATAGAAGCCTTTATTTTACAGCTCCTTAGATACCAAATTCAGGCAGAGGGCACAGAGAAAAAAATTAGGACAAAAGTCAGTGACTCAAAGCTGACTATTTACATCACAGTCATCGAACCAGAGGTGTTCAAGATCCTATTCCATCTTCAAGTGGTGGCCCTGGAAGCAGGCTGCATCTGTGCAGCCTGGCTGAGAGAATAGGATGAAGAAGATAACAAATTACATGCACAGTAGATGCCGACTCAAAATATTAGAGAAGTCTGTTGTATAGATAAATGGTGCATTTATTTTTGTATCTATTTCTGTTGCTTTAAAGTTGAAATGAACATAAATTGACTCAAATATAAACTGTTTTGTCCTCTTCCATTCTGAGTTTAATTTATTTCTGTTTCTATAAACTGAAGATAGGTGGCACTGACGAATGCACCTGTGGTACAGGGAAAATGACAGCTGAACATCTGATGCAAAATTGCCCGACATACGAGGACCAGAGAAAGCACACGAGGCCATCACCAGTGCCAACACTAGACAAGCTCTATGGCAGTGTCAACAGCCTCAGGATGACAGCTGCTTTCTTCGAACAAATTCAAGTTGACGTCTGACAGCGTACGAAGAAGAAGTTTCTGTTTCTAAGAATTGGAGTCACTGCACTCCGGGCATACCCATAGGTGCTTAGTCTCTCTCAGCATAATGTGAAAACTTTGCAGCCTGTGGATTGCTGCTTCATCTATTGCGGTGTTATCTAAGAAGGTCATTGATTGATTTCAAAATGCCACTCCTATCCATCACTAACGTGTCCATGACGGGAGCTTGTGAAGCCAATATGTCAGCTCTTTAATTGCCCTGAACCCTAGCATGACCAGGAAAGTAGATCGAGATATTAATTTTACTGAAGACTTATGAAATATACAATATTGTTTAAAAAAATTAAAGTTAAAGCCCTGAAAAATATGAAAAACAACTGCGTGTGTATTAGTCAATCTCACATAAAAACAAACATACACACACGACGGATAACTGGAAAGAACTTAAATATACCTTGTTTTGAACATGTTTCCTGAAACTTGAATCATCTCCCCCAAGAAAGCAGAAAGTAATGAAGATTTCCCTGACCCCACCTGACCCACAATTACTGTCAACTTTCCTGTTTATGGAATAAACAATAAATCTAGTTAAGAGTTTTACCTTCTCATTTAGTACATATAAAGTTCTGTTCTAAATCAACATAATTGCACTTCATATAGACCCATAGTTACTCAGTCCCTATCAGCTATATACATATTCATTTATTTTGAGCTCTCTCTCTATCTCTTCCCCTTTCCTCTTCCACCTCTTTTTCAATACATCTCTCTATTAATATGTTTGTACATTCATTCTTGTATTTTTATATACGTATATGTGTCTGTATGTAGCCACACTCTTAGTAGTGGCTTCCATATCAGTAATCTTGTACTCGTCATGTTCTTTCTCATTGTTATTCATTAGCTGTTTTCATTTGGCTATGGTCCCTGAGAACAACCGACTTTGTGGCAGTAACACGGGTTTTATTTGTTTCTGTCCTTACAATAACTGAGCTATACTTGTTTATATGTATTATAGTTAGAATTACAGTTACTTGAGATGAGATCTATACATTATATCACAGTAACCACCCACAATTTAATTTAGAAGCATGCATTTTTGTCATGCCTGTTTTGTTCCTCCTTTATACAGGTAATGGTTGGTCTGGTGTTAGGGTTGTCATTTGGTTGGTCTGGTGTGAGAGTTGTCATTTGGTTGGTCTGGTGTGAGGGTTGTCATTTGGTTGGTCTGGTATGAGGGTTGTCATTTGGTTGGTCTGGTGTTAGGGTTGTCATTTGGTTGATCTGGTGTGAGAGTTGTCATTTGGTTGGTCTGGTGTTAGGGTTGTCATTTGGTTGATCTGGTGTGAGAGTTGTCATTTGGTTGGTCTGGTGTGAGGGTTGTCATTTGGTTGGTCTGGTGTGAGGGTTGTCATTTGGTTGGTCTGGTGTGAGGGTTGTCATTTGGTTGATCTGGTGTGAGAGTTGTCATTTGGTTGGTCTGGTGTGAGGGTTGTCATTTGGTTGATCTGGTGTGAGAGTTGTCATTTGGTTGGTCTGGTGTGAGGGTTGTCATTTGGTTGGTCTGGTGTGAGGGTTGTCATTTGGTTGGTCTTGTGTGAGGGTTGTCATTTGGCTGGTCTAATGTGAGAGTTGTCATTTGGTTGGTCTCGTGTGAGGGTTGTCATTTGGTTGGTCTGGTGTGAGGGTTGTCATTTAGTTGGTCTTGTGTGAGGGTTGCCATTTGGCTGGTCTAATGTGAGAGTTGTAATTTGGTTGGTCTGGTGTGAGGGTTGTCATTTGGTTGGTCTGGTGTGAGGGTTGTCATTTGGTTGGTCTTGTGTGAGGGTTGTCATTTGGCTGGTCTAATGTGAGAGTTGTAATTTGGTTGGTCTCGTGTGAGGGTTGTCATTTGGCTGGTCTAATGTGAGAGTTGTAATTTGGTTGGTCTGGTGTGAGAGTTCTCATTTGGTTGGTCTGGTGTGAGGGTTGTCATTTGGTTGGTCTTGTATGAGGGTTGCCATTTGGCTGGTCTAATGTGAGAGTTGTAATTTGGTTGGTCTGGTGTGAGAGTTATCATTTGGCTGGTCTAATGTGAAAGTTGTCATTTGGTTGGTCTGGTGTGAGGGTTGTCATTTGGTTGGTCTTGTGTGAGGGTTGTCATTTGGTTGGTCTGGTGTGAGGGTTGTCATTTGGCTGGTCTAATGTCAGGGTTGCCATTTGGCTGGTCTAATGTGAGAGTTGTCATTTGGTTGGTCTTGTGTGAGGGTTGTCATTTGGTTGGTCTGGTGTGAGGGTTGTCATTTGGTTGGTCTGGTATGAGGGTTGTCATTTGGTTGGTCTGGTGAGGGTTGTCATTTGGTTGGTCTGGTGTGAGGGTTGTCATTTGTTTGGTCTTGTGTGAGGGTTGTCATTTGGCTGGTCTAATGTGAGAGTTGTCATTTGGTTGGTCTGGTGTGAGAGTTGTCATTTGGTTGGTCTGGTGTGAGGGTTGTCATTTGGTTGGTCTGGTATGAGGGTTGTCATTTGGTTGGTCTGGTGTTAGGGTTGTCATTTGGTTGATCTGGTGTGAGAGTTGTCATTTGGTTGGTCTGGTGTTAGGGTTGTCATTTGGTTGATCTGGTGTGAGAGTTGTCATTTGGTTGGTCTGGTGTGAGGGTTGTCATTTGGTTGGTCTGGTGTGAGGGTTGTCATTTGGTTGGTCTGGTGTGAGGGTTGTCATTTGGTTGATCTGGTGTGAGAGTTGTCATTTGGTTGGTCTGGTGTGAGGGTTGTCATTTGGTTGATCTGGTGTGAGAGTTGTCATTTGGTTGGTCTGGTGTGAGGGTTGTCATTTGGTTGGTCTGGTGTGAGGGTTGTCATTTGGTTGGTCTTGTGTGAGGGTTGTCATTTGGCTGGTCTAATGTGAGAGTTGTCATTTGGTTGGTCTCGTGTGAGGGTTGTCATTTGGTTGGTCTGGTGTGAGGGTTGTCATTTAGTTGGTCTTGTGTGAGGGTTGCCATTTGGCTGGTCTAATGTGAGAGTTGTAATTTGGTTGGTCTGGTGTGAGGGTTGTCATTTGGTTGGTCTGGTGTGAGGGTTGTCATTTGGTTGGTCTTGTGTGAGGGTTGTCATTTGGCTGGTCTAATGTGAGAGTTGTAATTTGGTTGGTCTCGTGTGAGGGTTGTCATTTGGCTGGTCTAATGTGAGAGTTGTAATTTGGTTGGTCTGGTGTGAGAGTTCTCATTTGGTTGGTCTGGTGTGAGGGTTGTCATTTGGTTGGTCTTGTATGAGGGTTGCCATTTGGCTGGTCTAATGTGAGAGTTGTAATTTGGTTGGTCTGGTGTGAGAGTTATCATTTGGCTGGTCTAATGTGAAAGTTGTCATTTGGTTGGTCTGGTGTGACGGTTGTCATTTGGTTGGTCTTGTGTGAGGGTTGTCATTTGGTTGGTCTGGTGTGAGGGTTGTCATTTGGCTGGTCTAATGTCAGGGTTGCCATTTGGCTGGTCTAATGTGAGAGTTGTCATTTGGTTGGTCTTGTGTGAGGGTTGTCATTTGGTTGGTCTGGTGTGAGGGTTGTCATTTGGTTGGTCTGGTATGAGGGTTGTCATTTGGTTGGTCTGGTGAGGGTTGTCATTTGGTTGGTCTGGTGTGAGGGTTGTCATTTGTTTGGTCTTGTGTGAGGGTTGTCATTTGGCTGGTCTAATGTGAGAGTTGTCATTTGGTTGGTCTGGTGTGAGAGTTGTCATTTGGTTGGTCTTGTGTGAGGGTTGTCATTTGGTTGGTCTGGTATGAGAGTTGTCATTTGGTTGGTCTTGTGTGAGGGTTGTCATTTGGTTGGTCTGGTATGAGGGTTGTCATTTGGTTGGTCTGGTGAGGGTTGTCATTTGATTGGTCTGGTGTGAGGGTTGTCATTTGGTTGGTCTTGTGTGAGGGTTGTCATTTGGCTGGTCTAATGTGAGAGTTGTAATTTGGTTGGTCTGGTGTGAGAGTTCTCATTTGGTTGGTCTGGTGTGAGGGTTGTCATTTGGTTGGTCTTGTATGAGGGTTGCCATTTGGCTGGTCTAATGTGAGAGTTGTCATTTGGTTGGTCTCGTGTGAGAGTTATCATTTGGCTGGTCTAATGTGAGAGTTGTCATTTGGTTGGTCTGGTGTGAGGGTTGTCATTTGGTTGGTCTTGTGTGAGGGTTGTCATTTGGTTGGTCTGGTGTGAGGGTTGTCATTTGGCTGGTCTAATGTCAGGGTTGCCATTTGGCTGGTCTAATGTG
Organism: Ariolimax columbianus; assembly: GCA_036924085.1. Classification (NCBI taxonomy): domain Eukaryota; kingdom Metazoa; phylum Mollusca; class Gastropoda; order Stylommatophora; family Arionidae; genus Ariolimax; species Ariolimax columbianus. Next base: position 64,878,530 of record JAVGWX010000015.1, read on the forward strand.
AGAGTTGTCATTTGGTTGGTCTTGTGTGAGGGTTGTCATTTGGTTGGTCTGGTGTGAGGGTTGTCATTTGGTTGGTCTGGTATGAGGGTTGTCATTTGGTTGGTCTGGTGTGAGGGTTGTCATTTAGTTGGTCTTGTGTGAGGGTTGTCATTTGGCTGGTCTAATGTGAGAGTTGTCATTTGGTTGGTCTCGTGTGAGGGTTGTCATTTGGCTGGTCTAATGTGAGAGTTGTAATTTGGTTGGTCTGGTGTGAGGGTTGTCATTTGGTTGGTCTGGTGTGAGGGTTGTCATTTGGTTGGTCTTGTGTGAGGGTTGTCATTTGGCTGGTCTAATGTGAGAGTTGTAATTTGGTTGGTCTCATGTGAGGGTTGTCATTTGGCTGGTCTAATGTGAGAGTTGTAATTTGGTTGGTCTGGTGTGAGAGTTCTCATTTGGTTGGTCTGGTGTGAGGGTTGTCATTTGGTTGGTCTTGTATGAGGGTTGCCATTTGGCTGGTCTAATGTGAGAGTTGTAATTTGGTTGGTCTGGTGTGAGAGTTATCATTTGGCTGGTCTAATGTGAAAGTTGTCATTTGGTTGGTCTGGTGTGAGGGTTGTCATTTGGTTGGTCTTGTGTGAGGGTTGTCATTTGGTTGGTCTGGTGTGAGGGTTGTCATTTGGCTGGTCTAATGTCAGGGTTGCCATTTGGCTGGTCTAATGTGAGAGTTGTCATTTGGTTGGTCTTGTGTGAGGGTTGTCATTTGGTTGGTCTGGTGTGAGGGTTGTCATTTGGTTGGTCTGGTATGAGGGTTGTCATTTGGTTGGTCTGGTGAGGGTTGTCATTTGATTGGTCTGGTGTGAGGGTTGTCATTTGTTTGGTCTTGTGTGAGGGTTGTCATTTGGCTGGTCTAATGTGAGAGTTGTCATTTGGTTGGTCTGGTGTGAGAGTTGTCATTTGGTTGGTCTTGTGTGAGGGTTGTCATTTGGTTGGTCTGGTATGAGAGTTGTCATTTGGTTGGTCTTGTGTGAGGGTTGTCATTTGGTTGGTCTGGTATGAGGGTTGTCATTTGGTTGGTCTGGTGAGGGTTGTCATTTGGCTGGTCTAATGTGAGAGTTGTCATTTGGTTGGTCTTGTGTGAGGGTTGTCATTTGGTTGGTCTGGTGTGAGGGTTGTCATTTGGTTGGTCTGGTATGAGGGTTGTCATTTGGTTGGTCTGGTGAGGGTTGTCATTTGATTGGTCTGGTGTGAGGGTTGTCATTTGTTTGGTCTTGTGTGAGGGTTGTCATTTGGCTGGTCTAATGTGAGAGTTGTCATTTGGTTGGTCTGGTGTGAGAGGTGTCATTTGGTTGGTCTTGTGTGAGGGTTGTCATTTGGTTGGTCTGGTATGAGAGTTGTCATTTGGTTGGTCTTGTGTGAGGGTTGTCATTTGGTTGGTCTGGTATGAGGGTTGTCATTTGGTTGGTCTGGTGAGGGTTGTCATTTGATTGGTCTGGTGTGAGGGTTGTCATTTGGTTGGTCTTGTGTGAGGGTTGTCATTTGGCTGGTCTAATGTGAGAGTTGTAATTTGGTTGGTCTGGTGTGAGAGTTCTCATTTGGTTGGTCTGGTGTGAGGGTTGTCATTTGGTTGGTCTTGTATGAGGGTTGCCATTTGGCTGGTCTAATGTGAGAGTTGTCATTTGGTTGGTCTCGTGTGAGAGTTATCATTTGGCTGGTCTAATGTGAGAGTTGTCATTTGGTTGGTCTGGTGTGAGGGTTGTCATTTGGTTGGTTTGTGTGAGGGTTGTCATTTGGTTGGTCTGGTGTGAGGGTTGTCATTTGGCTGGTCTAATGTCAGGGTTGCCATTTGGCTGGTCTAATGTGAGAGTTGTCATTTGGTTGGTCTTGTGTGAGGGTTGTCATTTGGTTGGTCTGGTGTGAGGGTTGTCATTTGGTTGGTCTGGTATGAGGGTTGTCATTTGGTTGGTCTGGTGTGAGGGTTGTCATTTGATTGGTCTGGTGTGAGGGTTGTCATTTGGTTGGTCTGGTATGAGAGTTGTCATTTGGTTGGTCTTGTGTGAGGGTTGTCATTTGGTTGGTCTGGTATGAGGGTTGTAATTTGGTTGGTCTGGTGAGGGTTGTCATTTGATTGGTCTGGTGTGAGGCTTGTCATTTGGTTGGTCTTGTGTGTGGGTTGTCATTTGGCTGGTCTAATGTGAGAGTTGTCATTTGGTTGGTCTGGTGTGAGAGTTGTCATTTGGTTGGTCTGGTGTGAGGGTTGTCATTTGGCTGGTCTGGTGTGAGGGTTGTCATTTGGTTAGTCTGGTGTGAGGGTTGTCATTTGGTTGGTCTGGTGTGAGGGTTGTCATTTGGTTAGTCTGGTGTGAGAGTTGTCATTTGGTTGGTCTGGTGTGAGGGTTGTCATTTGGTTGGTCTGGTGTGAGGGTTGTCATTTGGTTGGTCTAATGTGAAAGTTGTCATTTGGTTGGTCTGGTGTGAGAGTTGTCATTTGGTTGGTCTGGTGTGAGGGTTGTCATTTGGCTGGTCTGGTGTGAGGGTTGTCATTTGGTTAGTCTGGTGTGAGGGTTGTCATTTGGTTGGTCTGGTGTGAGGGTTGTCATTTGGTTAGTCTGGTGTGAGGGTTGTCGTTTGGTTGGTCTGGTGTGAGGGTTGTCATTTGGTTAGTCTGGTGTGAGGGTTGTCATTTGGTTGGTCTGGTGTGAGGGTTGTCATTTGGTTAGTCTGGTGTGAGGGTTGTTGTTTGGTTGGTCTGGTGTGAGGGTTGTTATTTGGTTAGTCTGGTGTGAGAGTTGTCATTTGGTTGGTCTGGTGTGAGGGTTGTCATTTGGTTGGTCTGGTGTGAGGGTTGTCATTTGGTTGGTCTTGTGTGAGGGTTGTCATTTGGTTGGTCTTGTGTGAGGGTTGTCATTTGGTTGGTCTGGTATGAGGGTTGTCATTTGGTTGGTCTGGTGAGGGTTGTCATTTGATTGGTCTGGTGTGAGGCTTGTCATTTGGTTGGTCTTGTGTGTGGGTTGTCATTTGGCTGGTCTAATGTGAGAGTTGTCATTTGGTTGGTCTGGTGTGAGGGTTGTCATTTGGTTGGTCTGGTGTGAGGGTTGTCATTTGGTTGGTCTAATGTGAGAGTTGTCATTTGGTTGGTCTGGTGTGAGAGTTGTCATTTGGTTGGTCTGGTGTGAGGGTTGTCATTTGGCTGGTCTGGTGTGAGGGTTGTCATTTGGTTAGTCTGGTGTGAGGGTTGTCATTTGGTTGGTCTGGTGTGAGGGTTGTCATTTGGTTGGTCTAATGTGAGAGTTGTCATTTGGTTGGTCTGGTGTGAGAGTTGTCATTTGGTTGGTCTGGTGTGAGGGTTGTCATTTGGCTGGTCTGGTGTGAGGGTTGTCATTTGGTTAGTCTGGTGTGAGGGTTGTCATTTGGTTGGTCTGGTGTGAGGGTTGTCATTTGGTTAGTCTGGTGTTAGGGTTGTCGTTTGGTTGGTCTGGTGTGAGGGTTGTCATTTGGTTAGTCTGGTGTGAGGGTTGTCATTTGGTTGGTCTGGTGTGAGGGTTGTCATTTGGTTAGTCTGGTGTGAGGGTTGTCATTTGGTTGGTCTGGTGTGAGGGTTGTCATTTGGTTGGTCTGGTGTGAGGGTTGTCATTTGGTTGGTCTGGTGTGAGGGTTGTCGTTTGGTTGGTCTGGTGTGAGGGTTGTCATTTGGTTAGTCTGGTGTGAGGGTTGTCATTTGGTTGGTCTGGTGTGAGGGTTGTCATTTGGTTGGTCTGGTGTGAGGGTTGTCATTTGGTTAGTCTGGTGTGAGGGTTGTCATTTGGTTAGTCTGGTGTGAGGGTTGTCATTTGGTTGGTCTGGTGTGAGGGTTGTCATTTGGTTGGTCTGGTGTGAGGGTTGTCATTTGGTTAGTCTGGTGTGAGGGTTGTCATTTGGTTGGTCTGGTGTGAGGGTTGTCATTTGGTTAGTCTGGTGTGAGGGTTGTCATTTGGTTAGTCTGGTGTGAGGGTTGTCATTTGGTTGGTCTGGTGTGAGGGTTGTCATTTGGTTGGTCTGGTGTGAGGGTTGTCATTTGGTTAGTCTGGTGTGAGGGTTGTCATTTGGTTGGTCTGGTGTGAGGGTTGTCATTTGGTTAGTCTGGTGTGAGGGTTGTCATTTGGTTAGTCTGGTGTGAGGGTTGTCATTTGGTTAGTCTGGTGTGAGGGTTGTCATTTGGTTGGTCTGGTGTGAGGGTTGTCATTTGGTTAGTCTGGTGTGAGGGTTGTCATTTGGTTAGTCTGGTGTGAGGGTTGTCATTTGGTTGGTCTGGTGTGAGGGTTGTCATTTGGTTGGTCTGGTGTGAGGGTTGTCATTTGGTTGGTCTGGTGTGAGGGTTGTCATTTGGTTAGTCTGGTGTGAGGGTTGTCATTTGGTTGGTCTGGTGTGAGGGTTGTCATTTGGTTAGTCTGGTGTGAGGGTTGTCATTTGGTTAGTCTGGTGTGAGGGTTGTCATTTGGTTAGTCTGGTGTGAGGGTTGTCATTTGGTTGGTCTGGTGTGAGGGTTGTCATTTGGTTAGTCTGGTGTGAGGGTTGTCATTTGATTGGTCTGGTGTGAGAGTTGTCATTGGCTGAAGTTGAGACATTTGCATTGGACATAAACTCATGATCTAAATATTTCAATGGATGTCAAAACTACTGGAATGATAGCATACATTAGAATCTCTATTCAGGGTTTCACGCCTCAATAGAAGAGAAAACACACCCAAAAAAAACTAAAGTTACCATAAATAAGTTACCTGGACTTTCCCATTGGCCAAATGTACAATTCACAACTTTATCTTATTACACCAACTCTTTTCTGGAGATTTAAAAATTAAAATTAGAGTAGTAATACAATTTGCACTTGCCTGAAGGAATCTTGACTGATATATCCTTGAGATTAATTTCTTCCTTGTTCAAATGCCAAGTGAAGTTACCCATCTGTACTTCTATAGTGCAATGTTGTTCTAATAAAGGATCCTCCATAGCGGAATCATCTTCTTCCATTGACCGTTGGCTATGGTGACGACGCCTTTTGTAATCACCTATTTAAATAGTACAAATCTGTTCTGTGTTTCAAGGTGAGAATGAGCACAAAGATATGAACTACTGTGACAATAACAATGAATTGGTTCACAGACACAAGTCCAATAAGACTGAAAGTAAAACGATTACAGACTTTTGGTAAACTATCTTAACTTAACATCTTCATACTGATTTAGAAGACTCTACAGAGTCTGTATACAACCAGTTTCTTGGATGTGTGAGTCCATCTTAATAGACTTAAACACACTAGAGCTAAATAGACCCACAGCCAGTTAGGTGCCATCTATATGCTACTCTTAACAAACCACCTGGGAGAAGGTGCAAATAATTTTTGGGTAGATTTTTAGCTAGATTTTTGAATTTTGTATGGGCAGCGGCCGTTAAACCTATTCGATTTCTGTCAAGAAATTTTTAACATGCTCAACACTGAACCAGAGAGTTCGATCTCACTACCCAGAGATCAGAGGAATTTTTTACCAGGAGATCCACATGAAAAAATCTTGGTCTCCCCCGTGATTCAAACCCGCCACCTACATTACCGGAAGCGGACACCTTACCTCGTGACCACTGAGTCCCCTTTAACAAGCAATAATTTGAAAAAAACAGAGTAAAAATCGAAGTAATGAAAGTTAGCAGAACAAAACAGATTCTCCACATCTAGGTCACAAACACAAACTTCATCAAGTCAAGTTACAGATTTATATATCTAGGAAGCATGATCACAGAATACAGCAAAATGAAAAGGGAGATTGCAGAAATGAAAAAACAAATGTGGAGACATACCAGCTATTACCATTACCCAGACATTCAAACATTCTAATGAAGACAAATCATCAACAGACAGCTCTGTTATCAATTTCTGGCATGGACCCTGACTAAAACACAAGAATGAAATATTGTACTATGTTAAATTAGATGCTTGCTAAAACTAAGTCATGTACGAAACACACTGACAGAGGATATAATGGTTTGGTCATATGAATGACAAGAATGTCTCAAACATACCAGATGCATTTTTCTATAGCATCAGACAGCAAAGCTTCAGAATAAGAGGACAACCACTAGAAAAATGAATTGACAGTGTTAAAGAAACACTACCCAGGCATGAATAGAAATTACAAATTCCAGACAGATGGCACACGAAAGTAAACTGCACTTCCCCATGACATCTAATGACTTAAGTGGAGAGATGAATTCGAGGTGACTTAATACAGGTTTATAAGATGATCAGAGGAAAGGATAAATTAGACTATAACAAGTTTTTCAAAATACAACCACCTACAAGAACAAGAGGGCATAGCTACAAATTCTAAAGAAAGGTCCAAATTAGGTATTAGGAAATATTTTTTTAGTCAGAGAGTGGTCAATGCTTGGAATGCATTGCCACGGGAGGTAGTGGAGGCAGGGACAATTAATGCATTTAAGACATAATTGGATGCGGATAGCTTTTAGAGCAAGGTAATGTAAATGAATCTGGTTGTATACAGACTCTGCAGAGTCTTCTAAACCAGTTTAAAGATGTTAAGTTAAGTTAAGATGAGATGAGATTCAGACTTTTATTTTATAAAAATTTACCAAGTTTTTTATCACTAGACAGGTTCATTCTGGTAAACCGGTGCAGAGGGTTAATGAAATTATTTGTATTCATTGAGTTTCAGTCAAACTTGGTGTTGCGTTGGTTGGTTATTGATCCAGCAGCTTCTAGACTCCTGCCCTTTGGCCCAATGCCATATAGTGGTATCTGCCAGTATTTGTAAGCTGTTGGTTAGTTCCGTTCAGTGTTCCATTTGTCTGGCCTCGAAGAATAAGTTTTTTTGTACTTCATAGTACTAAACCACAGCTTGTGTTGTGTGATGTGGTGACCAGTTCCATTTCTCTCTGTCTTTTTTCCCTAACTGTTAGTCAGGTACCCATTTACAAATTAACCCCCTATACAGCTGGGTTGACTGAACCAAGTACCATTGCCTTGAAAGACAAATGCTTTACTACTACATTAATCTTATAGGAAGACCAAAGCACACATGATGCAGAGGGCTTGAATTTAACATAAAGAGATTGGGAAATATGTGGTCAGAACTGAAACAGCTGTCCCAGAATAGAGGGGCTTGACGCATACTTGTTGAAGATCTATGCTCCATTGGAAGCTTAGAGAGTTCTGATTGATTGATAAATTAATTGATGATTAACTGATTGAAATAAAGGTTAAAGGCAAGGATTCAACTTCATCGTCGCAGGTTTCCCCATATTGCTCAGTCTCTCCAGCACAACAGTATCCTGCCTGGTGAGAGCATCGCACAAAGCACGAACTCAGTAGCTCCAGTGATGAACCCAGAGATCTCCGGAAAAATTTACATCATGAACCGACCGTCGCAGCTCGACTTCGAATCCTGACCGTCTGAATACGAGGCAAACGGCTTGACCACTTCGCTATAGAGACCCCCACTGACTGAAATATATTTTTGCTAGTCTATCATTTTGGGACGAACTCGTCTTAAGGGTGCCACTAACCTAGAAGTTTGAGAAGCAATGTTTATGCACCTAGTGGTAGTAGCCCATCCTGAACAAAGATGATGACATGCAACTTCACTTGTCAAGTAATTTTACCTGTTATTTCTGACACTGCAAGAGCAGGTGCACTTGACTTTCTAATCAGGGCAGCATTTGGTTTCACATCCAGAAGCTCTGAGCTGGTGGCATTCCGGCTCAAGCCCATCCGCTTGGGTTCTAGAAAGCCCCCTCCTGTACTTCCCCCACTAGTGCTCATTGTGACACCAACAAAATTGCTTCCCTTCAAGTCCTCACTGTCATGTCTGGCGTGAGTGTGGAGAGACTGTGAGGCAGGGAGTTTGATGCTGGCGTTAGATGAGATGCTGTTGCGACTGGATCTGTCTTTCTCCATTGGCTGAAGTTCAAAGGTTGTTTGATGTGGTAGGCTTTTACCATCAACAGAAATAACAGAGTCCAATTTATCTACCTAGAAATGAGAGATACAAGAATATCATTATTCTGATTCATGAGAAACACCCATTTTCACTCTTCTTTTCATGTATCATATTACGAGGTATTGTTTCAAGAGCTTTCTTTCAAGCCCAGAAGGCTACTCCACACTCAACAGGCTTTTTTGTTCTGTGTTAACTCATTCACTCCCACACACCGATGTATCGTCTTCCAGATTTTTTCAGAAAACTCAGAAATCGATGTATTGGCTTCTGCGACTCTGTTCATAAAATCAAATATTTTCTCATTCCTAAATGTTTTGTTTTGGTTATTGAAGTAAGCCCACTGTCAAAGACGGATGTGTCGAACCGAAAGGTGCAAATATTGCAGTCAAGCTGTAAACTAGTGACGCAATGCATTCCATTCTCCAGATTACATCCTACTACTTGCAAAGCCCTGTTCAGGGCTTGGTAGTAGGAGATTGACAGCGAATGAAGAAGAAGAAGAAGATGGAAGTCCAGATTCTGTACTTTTCATTTTCGGAAGAGTTAGTGTGAGTTTCTCATAGCGATATTTCAATTTCTTTATCTAGTCCTAGGTCTAAGTCAAGCGATGGAAATGAAACTAACTCTATTGACTAGGGGCCGATGTCCTCTTTTTTCTCAAGCAATGGTAGTAACAGTTCAACAAATCCAGTAAAGTTTCAAGATCCTGCACAGTCATGTAAGTGTGTATAATATAAATGTGTGTATATATTTTAAATACAGCACGAATATTCTTTCTGAGTGTGCGTAAATTGTAAACACTCAAACTGGTGTGGATTGGCGCTTTCATTTTGAGCATGTATTCAACTTCACGTGCCTTCAGTAAAATGTGAATACTGCAAAAACAACTGCACCAAATTAGGTGTAACTTTTAGAACATCTTCTCTTGTAGATTACTGTCAACAGAAAGCCGTTATGTTATTCATGTATTTGTTTAGAGCTGAATAATATGTTGCCAGATTGACATCGACACCTGGGAATGTCTTGTGCAAAACAGATCTGACTGGAGAAGCGCAGTCAAATCGGGTGTAGCTGCCGGTGAAGACGGCCGTGTTGTGAAAGCCCAGAGCAGACGCGAGACGCGGAAATCCCGAGCAGCGGGAACACCATCCCCTTCTACAAACCTCGTATGCCAGATATGTAGCAGATGTTTTCGTGCCCGCATTGGCCTGTTCAGCCACATGCGCACCCACACCTAACAAGGAAATCTGTGACAAGGATGATGTCGGCGGTCCTCATCAACAACGATGGACAGCTATTATTATTATTATTACAAAGTGTGTTCAAAAAGTATCTGACCTCACTTTTTTCCACAGAAACAAATGAAGCATGTGTGTTGTCCTTCAGCAGTGAAATATAGAGGACTGTCGTGCATATGCATGAATTTTTACCAGTCTGCAGACTGCATCAGTCGCTGGCAGCCAGCCTTTAAGTGTTGAGAGCAGTGAGCCCCTGTCGAGTTTTCATTCCCCACAAAATGACGCAATGTCAAAGTCATATTGACTGTTTTCTTTTACTCCTGTGGGGTTGTGCATCACAAGTATGCACCACAAGGTCAAACCATTACAAAGAGTACTAACTGGCAGTTTTCCATCACCTTCATGATGCTATTCAGCGTAGATGACGGACATGTGGACAGCTGGAACTTGGTAGCTCCATCATGACAACGCACCCGTCCATTCTTCGCATCTGATTCAGACTTTCTTGGCCAAATACAACATTCCTCTGGTTCACCATGCTCCCTATTCTCCCGTCATAGAAATGGCTGAACATACTCCCCTTTTGATTGTAGAGAGTTCCGTTCCAACTTCTGTTATTTGTAGTTATACCAAAACAATGGCAATTTTTTAATTTGTTTAAGATTTTGGAAATAATTTCTTCTCTTTTTCGCTTAGTTTTGTTGATTCACCCATTAAAAGAGGGAGTTAAGTTTCTACAACAGATTTAGATCTATTTAGTTTTTTTTATGTAGGTACAATAATTACGTTAATGGTCAAAGTGGCAGACATAGCCATTTCGGTAAACATCGATGGTAGTATGGCTTGGCTTGGCTTCATTCGTTCTCAATCTCCCGCTACCAAGCCCTGAAAGGGCTTACGTAGCAGAATGTAGTCCAGAGAACGGAATGCGTTGTGTTGTAGTTTACAGCTTGACTGCGATATTTGCACCTTTCAGTCCAACTCATCCGACTTCAGCATGCATTTTTTGAGTACCGGGTTAGCATTCCCTCTTAGATCCCTTCTCCTTAGCCAGTCTGCCCTGCTGCAGTCTGTTATCCAGGATCACAGCGTGGAGGTGTAGAAGGGTCTTGGCAGTTTGGTTCGCTGGCCCTGACGCTAGCAGTCAGCTATGGGTAGCTGACCACTACAGCTCATGCGCTCCGATGGTAGTATTCGTATGTTTTTCCGCCAATTTTTTATTTTTTTCATTTTCTAACCAAGGGATGCTGTTACCGAGTGAGTCTACATGTTTGTGCTATTTTTCACCACTATCACCTTCATCTTCTTGTATCTCAGAAACTAACATACACACAATAACATCAATAAAAACCAACAAGTTCTTTATTAATATTTGTCTTTATACATTTAAAAATTTAAAATATTTTTTTAAATTAAAAAACAAATTAGAGGTTTTAAAAATCTAAAAATCAACAACCACATCGGGGCATGACGTTCTGAAAAATTATGCAGATACAGGAAATAGACTTATCTGAAAAGCAGAAGGTTAATGTTCGTGGTATTTTCCCCTCCACATTAATTACTTTTAACGTTTCATACTAATATATATCTTCTTCTTCTTCGTTCGTTCTCAATCTCCCACTACCAAACCCTGAAAGGGTAATACTAATATATATAATTATGAATACTTCATGTCATAATTTAATTATATGTCCCTAAATCACAATATTAGCTCAATTTGTTTAATATTATTTTTTTGGTTTTTTGTTTGTTGAAAAAACTTTGACATACAAAGTTGAGACACTTGACTTGGCCGGTAAGACACAAACTTGTCAAATTTGCCCAGACTACTGTTGTTGTTGAATGCCCACAATGAGTATGACTAATCTTTTGTGCGCCCTGAAAAGGGCGCTAAGTGCCAGGTTGTAGTAGCTTTCCTCACATTCTGAGTGTGTTGATGAAGGTGGACCAGGGTCCTCCAGGTGGTTGTTCTATGCTTGGCTTCATTTACGTGTTGCTCACTACTACAGGGATCACGTCGATCCCTCACCTTGTTAGCCAAGCTGCCATGAAAACAGCCCGTTTCCAGGAAGGACTATGAGGAAGCCAAGGTGAGGGTCTTGGCCAGTATGTTTAGCCTGACCTTGACTAACGTGTCTGATCAGTATATTTTACTTGACCAGTCGTTAGTCTTCTTTCCCCTTCACCAAACTGTAAATAGTTAAATTAAAATATAAAAATATTTTACCTTTCCTGTTCTATTAAAGTTCTAAAACAATGACTTAAAATTGTTAGAAAATATATTCCACACTGTTCATGTATAATGCTATATACAACAATCTATTTGAAAAACTATTATAGATCAAAATTTCAGCTTACTGTATTGTGAGCAGATGGGCCAGATGAATCCAATCCAACACTACAGGATTTAGAAAAGCTAGGCAATGAGTCCAGTGGTCGTGCAACTTCACTGGCCATCAGAAAAGGCAGAAGTCTCTTTGAACTAACTTGAGCATTTGCAATGGAGGCAGACAGCAGTGACATAATCTGGTGAACCACACACACAAATTAGATAAAATAGAGCGCGCTCACAGATCTTGTATACATACTTCTTATTCGACGTTTGTCCTGAAATGGATGCGGTGACATTGTATTGTAGTTTACGGAGAGGCTGTGATATCTGTGCCTTTCAGCCTGACACATTCAATTTCAGCTGGCTTTTTGAGTGCCGGGTTTGCCTTCCAACTGTGATCTTTATCCCTTGGCCAGACTACACTAGTGCAGCCTGTTTCCAGAGTCGCCACAAGGAGGCGGAATAGGGTCTTTAGGATGCAAGCAGCCAGCTATGAGTTGTTGGCTGCTGTCAGCTCATGCACTGCTGCATCTTGGCCGTATAGATGCACTATGTGTATATATATATATCTTTCACACTGAGTGAGGTAGTTCGTGGATACTGTTCATCCATTTCTGCGCAGACAACCTTCTTCTTCTGCATTCATTCTCAATATCCCGCCCTAAACAGAGCTTCACAAGTAGCAGGAAGTAGTCCGGAGAACGGAATGTGTTGTATCGCTAGTTTACAGCTTGACTGCGATATTTGCACCTTTCGGTCTGACACAGCGGCCTTTGGCGGCTGCACAGACAATAATATCTCTATCTGATATGCTGGCCATATTTTTTTAATATGGTGGTACTATGGTGGTTCAGAAGTGGTTCTTTAAGCTTAGCTTTACTTAGGCTGGCTTCTCTTTGTCATTCCTTCTAGCTCACAAACACCTTTATTGATCTCTTCTGAAAAGGTACACAAAATTAGTACTACAACAGACATTGCTATCGACTAGAGCATGTCGATAATGGGAGCTGAAACAGGTGCCTTCGTCGTGAAAAGTGAGCATTCTACCAATACGCTAATCCCTGTTTCTTACAGAGCCTTCTGTGGGACGCAAACGAGTACCGGCGGTATAACTGGGAGGGCAGATTGGGCTAATTAGCCTTAGTTGACAGCCAATCTAAGAGAAGGTAAAATCTGACTCTAAGCCAGGGTAGACGAAGCTCGTTAGCCTGTTGAAGCAGTTAGCCTAGGAGAGGAGAAACTTTGATTTTAAACCCACAAGTCCCAGGGAGTGCTGGCTAGTCTTAGGACGCTGAAGGTATCATCGGATGTCTCGAGTAACTAGCATCTGCGGGCAACAACTCCCCTGCCTTGTAGAAACCTCGCTAGAGGGTAGGGAGTAAACCCAGAAAGAAAATCCAGACCGGTAGCATCTAAGGTTTCAAAATTGTGAATTCATTCCGGCAGGTCCTGCAGTTGAGCTGGTGCCAAATTGTCGTGCTTTGAATTCCTTTGGATTACACCAGAGGCTGAGAGGGGGATCATGCAGTTTGGGCAGCCCAGAGTCTCCAAATTCAGCGCCCAAGCTTGCGCCCTGAGAGGCTACTTACAAAGTGCCACATGTATGGTCTGCAAAGACTGAGACACCTAGGGGTGTGAGATGTTAGCGATCCGGGCGTCGTTGCGGTCTGAAAAAACATTTCTGCCTCAACTGGGGAATGAACCCAGGACCACTCAGATGCGAAGCCAGCTCGCTAACAACTGCGCTAGGTGGCTCCCCTACTATATGCATAAACAACAATGTTTAATTCACACATAAAACATTAAGTATGAAGCATAAGGCCCCCACTCCTTCAGCTCTAAGACCTTTTTAACAGGGACAGTCATCATATTGAACTATCAGTCCTTACTTCGGAAGATATAGAAAGGCTGGTTATGGCATCCATAGATAGCAGACATAAGGCCCTCAATCCTTATTCTGCTGTTGTTTATGGCACCTATTGTGGGGATTTTTGGATATAGTGATGACATTCTGAGGTCGACCAATGACCACTTCTTGAATGTTAACACTCCAGTTAATTCAACAATCTACAGACTAGAATTTTTACTTTAAAAATAGGTCAAGCAGAGAAGGGTGCCTGTGGGGTGAAGCAGAAGTATGTACAACAGTTAGTTACTTTTTTGGCTTTAGTTCTGAAAAGGTCGTTGTAGTTTACAGTGAGGCTGTAATATCTATGCCTTTTGGTCCGACACATCCAGTTTCAGCATGGAATTTTTGGAACCAGATTTGTCCTCCCTCTTCGACCCCTATTCACACAGCCATGCTGCATGTGTGCAGCCTGTTTCAAGGGCCTCCACTTGGAAGCAAAATAAGGTCTTGGTAAGCTATGATTCACTCCCCCTAATGCAAGCAGCCAGTAATGAATCGCTGACTGCTGTCAGCTCATTCACTGCTGCGACTTTGGCCCCCAACAACGGATGCTGGAACCATCAGCACCCACTCTCCATCATTTGCTGAGGGAAACTGAGAACATATGGGTCTGCCTGGAGTGCAGTGACATAGATTGTCAAAAAAAAATGGAACAACAGCCCCCACTGTATTCTTGGACCAGTATAGGAATCCTGTATTAAAGCACAGTATTTGTTCTTTTTGCTGTGGTTTCTGTAGCAGTTTGTTTTACATGATGAGAATACTAGTACTAAGCATAACATGCTTCAGTGGCATTTTAAAAACTGCTTTATAGGTTGCATTGGTCATACGCATGCTCCCAAGGATCCACACAAGTCACACATACAATTATTGACTACAAAACAATAACTGAGATTGGTTAATGGACTAACTTGTAGTGGACCTTGTAGCAGGTTAAACAGTGCCAGCACAGCCATGGTAGCCCCAGCTCTAAGTGGTGTATCCTCAAACAGGGGGAACAAAGCAAATGTCTGAATAAAAGATAGAAATGCATGATTACAGCAACACTTATAGTATGCTAGGCTATGTTGTGTTATGTTAAGCTGAACTAACAACATGGCATGACTAACAGATTCAGAAATGTTCAGATTTGTCTCTCTCTTAACTTAACTTAACTCAATGTCTTTACACTGGTTTAGGAGACTCTACAGAGTATGTATACAAGTTTCTTGGAGAGTGGTTTAACCGATGTGTGACTCCATCTTAATAGATTCAAACACTAGATCTAAGTAGACCTCCAGCCAGTTAGTGGTCATCTATAGCTGCTCTTAACAAACCACCTGGGGCAATGTACACATAACTTGGATAGATTTGCAACTTGAATTTTGTATCGGTAACGGCCATTTAGCCTACTTTTTTCAATTTCCAACTGCCAAGGAATTTTTTACGTACTGGACACTGAACACGGGAGTCCGATCTCACTACCCAGAGATTAGGGGAATTTTTACCAAAAGATTCATGTGAAAAAAAAATCATGGTCTTCACCGTGATTCGAACCCGCGACCACTGCATTCTTCCTTGGTTCTGTCACAGTCTTTTGTTATCAGACAATCTTGTTACTAAATTGTAATATCTATTTATAAAGGTCTCAATTATATTCTGTCAATTTAGAAATGCTGTGTATGTTCTTTTATGTTTCATGCAAATAATTTAAAAACAATGGACAAGTCTATGGAAATTATAATTCTGATAACATGTGGTGATTGTACAGGAGAAATGCATTCAGTTTCTCACATCTTCAACATTTAAAAACTTCAGTTCCTTACAATAATATTTTTCCCCCTTTCATTGCTGGCTTTTCTCAGGATATCTCTTTCAAAATCTTGTAGCTATAATGTTATGCCATGAGTCTTCTTCATTTGTATTCCTCATTTTCCATCTTTTAACTTATTTCTGTATATTGGTTTAGCGATTTATGTTTTCTTTCTTGTTGTCAAACTGCGTCTTACTCCTCTGACTATAAGATGTTAGTTAATTTAGATATACAGTGTATAATTTGTTCACCTCCTTAAAATATTTCTTATTCTTTATCTTTACTGATACTATTCATGATTTTTTTTAAACCAGTATTATAGCCAAATGATGACAGATAAAAATCTACTAGAGGAATTATTCTACAGTAAACACTCCATTTCTAAAAATGACATAGAAAATGTCAACTTACCAACAGTGTGCCAATTACAGGAGCACTGATTCCAAGAAAGCCTAAAGTAAACAGAACAATAAAACTATAACAGGATTTCACATTACAGCCTTGGAAGAAAAATAAACATTTATGTAATATTGAATGTATATATATATATATTATATACCCTGGATAGAAGAGAAGATATATCTATAAATCTGAAACATCAGTGAAGTACTGTCTGAGATGGATAGTTGAGAACAGAAGATGAAAGTTAATTCTGAAATACCACTATTGCAGTTATATTTCAAGTTAATAAAATAATAAGTAATTTTGCCAAAAGTAGACAGCAAACGTAGAAAGAAAGTAAGAAAACCTTGTTATACTCTTGTATGGTTCATCCAAAAAATATTTTCAAATCAAGCAATCCCTTAATAGTATGAAAATCAGTGAATACTGTATGTACAAAAAGAATGAAAATCATTTTTTCGTTCTCTTTTTCACCTCACTGCATAAGGTAGAGAACATTGTACTGTCTAATGTGCCTAATGATTCAGTGCATTCCACTTTAACACACACTTCATGTTATTGGTTTACTTCCCAGAAATCCAAACACTATCAACACTAACAAGTTTGGATTTGAGCCAGGTCACTCACTACCTGCATCATCACGCCTTGCCGAGGACATCTCTGTCCATCAATTCTTTAAGCAAGCCATGGACATCAAGGAAGGGAAATAAACCCCTCTATTACGGTCCTGTCCACACACCTTCTGGCTAGGTCAAATTGGAAAGACATCACCCTCATTATATGCAGCCTGGGACTCAGCCCCTCATCGTGTCCATGGCTGGCACAATGGGCCCTTGTCACCTAAGTGGACTACCCACATACCTAGTGGTAATCCCTGTAGCACTATGTTCTCTATGATGAGATTGCCAGCCCCAAACACAACTTAATTCCTGTACCTTTTATGATACCCATTCATCCTTAATAATAAACCAGTTTATATACCTAGAGACATGTGTTTCCAGTGCTGCAAGACTTCATAAAACGATTCTCAATTTAGCCTACAAACTTATCCTAGTGATGTACAAAATATGTAATATTCCTTTGAATTAAAAGCATGTATAAAATTCCTGCTGCTTTCAATGCATTTGATTCCTTTCATAAACCAAACATCCTTCCCTACTTATCGCAAATTCCTGTATAGATGGTCAGTCACATTCAATAGCAAAATTAAAGCATAATTTAAAGTCTGAGACTAACGTCTGGTCAGGCACAATATACTAATCAGACATGTTAGTCAGGGCCAAGTAAAATACACAGGCCAAGACCCTCACCTCGGATTCCTAGCAACCCTCTGGAAACGGGCTGTTTTCATGGCAGCCTGGCTAACGAGGTGAGGTATCGACGTGATCCCTGTAGTAGTGAAAGACATGCAGATGAAGCCAAGCATAGCACAACCGTCTGGAGGACCCCGATTCACCTTCATCAGCACGCTCAGGATGTGAGGAAAGCAACAGCAAACGGCCACTTAATGTCTTTTTCGGGGGGCACAAAAGAGTAAACCTACTCATTGTGGGCATTCGCAAACAACAAAGTCTGAGAAGCCACTTTAAAATTATTTTATATAGCATCATCCATTTCAAATAATGGATGCATTCGTTTCACATTTTAAACAGATACTATCAACTTCCTCCTGCTATAAAATTGGGATGTTCATGTGCTGCCGAGGACTGAAAGGGGAATAAAAATAGTAATACTGTAAACTGCCAGGTCAAATGTAAGAGGCGACTAAACAGAGTTAGGCATGGAGCTGGCTACCTGATCCTAATGAAACTATAATCTACAAGAAAAGGAAAAGAAATCCACTTAACTCTCTAAAAGAGGAGTGCCTAAATCAGGTCAAGTCATGAACATTCAGTAACTAATGACTTTATTTCATATCACATCCTTTTTGTCGTTATAGATAGATGCAAGAATCTACTTACCCATAAGAGCCTTGAATATCGTATTAGGCAGGAGGTATGATAACTCATCATCACGAGTCTCCTGAATGGAGTCTATAAAACCTGTCTCCCAAGATAACAGTTTGATCACTTTAATCCCCTGAATCATTTCATTAACTTTCTTCGATCGTTTATCAGAGTGAACCTGTTGAGCCATCAAAAAAGATTAATCAAATTCAATGTGGATCTGTAAAAACGTTTCACATAATGTCCAGCAGAAACCAGCTCAATAAACAAACATTTAAATTAATTTGTATTGATGCACACAAAAACCGAAGCAAATAAAAGAATTTCACAAACAATAAGTCAATTTAGTCATTAAGAATATACATCAATATAGAACATGCCAATAAATTGTCCAACTAACAAGTGTTAGTTAAAACTATTTGTGATATTATAATGACAAGGTGTATACATTCAATGACAAACTATATTTTTCTAATCATTTTAACTGCCAACTGTTCTTGTTAACAATGTAGTGGTGTCTGCTTGGAATGCATTGCCAGGGGAGGTAGTGGAGGCAGGGACAGTTAATGCATTTAAGAATAAACTGGATGCGCATAGCTTTTAGAGCAAGGTGATGTAAATGTAACTGGTTGTATACAGACTCTGCAGGGTCTTCTAAACCAGTATAAAGACGTTAAGTTAAGTAGTTCTTAGTTATTTTTCGACCTGTACTTCTACATGGGCAGATGTCCCTGTGCAGGTCCCAACTCTGGTATGAGCTGGATGTAGCCGGAAGGAGGATTTTCTGCTTAGCTGGCTAGGCTCAAGCAGCTTATTACTCCGCTACATTGGGACAAGTGCTGCGAAGGGTGGTTAACCAATGTGCGAGTCCATATCTTAATAGACTCAAACACTAGAGCAAAGTAGACCCGCAGCCTGTTAGGTGCCATCTATGCTGCTCTAAACAAAAAACCTAACCATCGTCAGTGGTATGCCATGTCAGACAATTAGGCGCCTCTTACAACATGATCTGTGTGGGGCAGTGGTGCTACAGTAGTGATATAAATACTTTCATTTATGATATTCCCAGAAGGTTTCACAAAAGTCAAAGATATCAAACAACAAACACGGGTACATTTAGATATGGCTCTGAGGCATAGGGTTAACTTAAGCATTAAGCACACATTGTAACTCATTCAGGGCAGGAATTTATAGACTGCGTGACATATATAACTTAAGCATTAAGCACACATTGTAACTCATTCAGGGCAGGAATTAATAGACTGCGTGACATATAAATCAAGCCATGTGGACAACTACTGCATATGCCTACTGGAGTAAAAAGAACTGTAAAGTTTGAGTGGTGTTATTACTGTGGCATTCAGTAAATGCTACAAATAGAGAATAAATCATGCTGTATGCTCCATTCTAAAACATTAACATTGTACACTAACTACAACAGAAGATCTGCAGGTGTTAAATTGTTGGTAAAAATATAATGCTCAAAAAGATTTTTTAAATCATTTACATATTTTGCAACTGTCAATTTAATAACAAATTGTATTTCAGCTTTCTTATTATACACTTATTTATTATTGTATATATGTGTGCCCTGACTAGCTATTGCTGCCAAGATGGTAAAAAGTAAAGTAAAGTAAAAGTAAAGTATCCCATAGCATTACTGCCGTAGGGGTGTGAGGTGTTAGCGATCTCACATTTCAACATTAAAGGCTCGGCTATATGAGGGCGGTAGCCATCTCCTCTCCCTCGCCGCTTTTACTTCCCGGACTGAACCGGTACCCATTTAAGGCTGGGTCGACCCGGGAGCCATTGCGGTCTGAAAAAAACATTACCGCCTCAACTGGGGAATGAACCCAGGACCACTCAGATGCGAAGCCAGCGCGCTAACCACTGCGCTACGCTGCTCCAAGATGGTAATGCTTCATAAATAGGCTCTGCTAAGAATGCAACCTCTGTTTAACTTTTGAGATTTCTTCTCTAAAGAACTTGCTGATTGTAAACCATAAACGAGTCTTGGCAACACAGTTCTCGTGCCACATTAAAGATGTCCATCTTTAAATCATTAAAAAGCTCAATTTAAAACAACAGTATTCAAAATATGGTCTATAGTCTTTGTCCTGAGAAGGCTGTGTGGACTAGGGGTGAAGCATCTGTTTCACAATCCCAAAGCACCGAGTTCAAATCCCGTAATTGTCCAGTTTGGTAGACAAGGGTTATTTTTTCTCTCTCCACTGCATATGGCAAGTAATGGCAACCTACCATACTGCACACTTGTCAAGAAACTTATAACAGCCAAATAGGTTGGCGGTTGTAAAAAGCAACGTTCCGCAAAGGACATGCTACTTACTTTTAGTCTTTTTCCATCATTTCCCATACACTTTTATCCCCAAACTACTATTGATCCCTCGTGTCATTGTCTTTGAGTCATGTGCATTCTTTAATAACTATGTAGCTGTGAGTGTTGTGGCCAAACTAGCAAATATTCATACATCAGAATTAAATGTGTGACTGCCCACAATGAAGTTCTATTCCATATTTTGAGAATTTACTCAATTAACAACATCAAATAAAAAGAACATAAACAGATAGCAAATATTCTAATGACAGAGATGAAAAGATATTACACAGATCCCAAAAAAATGGAAGAAGGTAGTCTGCAGTATAAAATAACAAAAGATATTATTATATAGTCAATTCAGCATCCTGAGACAACTACAGCGGCAATTTATCCAGTGTGTACGAGGAGTAATCTTACCAAATTCTTCTTCTGCATCTTAGACATGGCCACCCCCAACAGATACATGATAGGTCCAGCACAGATGACAAAGAGCCCGCCAATCAAACCTGCCAGGTTCAGCTTATAATACATTATCCATAATGCAAGTCCTATCTGTCAATAAAAGAATAGTCATTTGTCAGTCAGACAAATCAATAATGTATGTAGCTTAATTAACCATATAGTAGTACCAAGGTTGAAAAGAATAGCACTAACATCACCTTTCAAGCACACAGCTGTTGTTGTTGAATGTCCATAATGAGTAAGTCTACTCTTTTGTACGCCCTCAAAAGAACGTTAAGTGGTGGGTTGTAGTAGTTTTATTCACATCCCTAGCAAGCTGATGAAGGTGGAACGCAGTCCTCCAAGCAGTTGTGCTATGCTTTGCTTCATCTGCATGGCGCTCACTACAACGGGGATCCCATCAATCCAAATCTCGTCAGCCAGGCTGCCTTGAAAACAGTCTGTTTCCGGGAACGCTACATGGAAGAGAGATTGTGGTCTTGGTCAGTGTATTATGCATGACCCTGACGCGACTTTTTGGTCAGTATGTTGTGCCTAACTGGACTAGCGTCTCAGTTCCCCTCCAAGCACATAGTAAAAGGCAACTAAAGGGAGATGTGCTTTTGGTTGTCAACCTCATCATGTGAAATAATGTTGCATTTTAATCAGTCAATGAAAAGCTTGGATACAAGCTTCCTGTAAAGTGGCCGGCTGCAGTTAAAACCTACACTTCACATTGGAGTGAAATAATGTTGCATTTTAATCAGTCAATGAAAAGCTTGGATACAAGCTTCCTGTAAAGTGGCCGGCTGCAGTTAAAACCTACACTTCACATTGGAGTGAAATAATGTTGCATTTTAATCAGTCAATGAAAAGCTTGGATACAAGCTTCCTGTAAAGTGGCCGGCTGCAGTTAAAACCTACACTTCACATTGGAGTGAAATAATGTTGCATTTTAATCAGTCAATGAAAAGCTTGGATACAAGCTTCCTGTAAAGTGGCCGGCTGCAGTTAAAACCTACACTTCACATTGGAGTGAAATAATGTTGCATTTTAATCAGTCAATGAAAAGCTTGGATACAAGCTTCCTGTAACGTGGCCGGCTGCAGTTAAAACCTACACTTCACATTGGAGTGAAATAATGTTGCATTTTAATCAGTCAATGAAAAGCTTGGATACAAGCTTCCTG
This sequence comes from Ariolimax columbianus, assembly GCA_036924085.1. Lineage (NCBI taxonomy): Eukaryota > Metazoa > Mollusca > Gastropoda > Stylommatophora > Arionidae > Ariolimax > Ariolimax columbianus. Next base: position 64,900,081 of record JAVGWX010000015.1, read on the forward strand.
TAAAGTGGCCGGCTGCAGTTAAAACCTACACTTCACATTGGAGTGAAATAATGTTGCATTTTAATCAGTCAATGAAAAGCTTGGATACAAGCTTCCTGTAAAGTGGCCGGCTGCAGTTAAAACCTACACTTCACATTCGGTAGAATGCGCTCGATGGTCTGGGCACGTCGTGGCATCAGCATCAAGACCAAACTCAAAGTCTACCGTTTAACCATCTTTTCCAACCCTGCTATACGCTTGCGAAAGCTGGACTGTATACTCTGGACATGCAAGGAGGTTAAACCACTTCTACACAGGTTGCCTGAGGCGAATATTCCACATCCGATGGCAAGATCGTGTCACTGACATCGAGGTTCTCTCGAGGGCTAACATGCCCAGCAACCATGCACTGATAGAAAAAGCACGACTAGGATGGGCCAGACACCTCGTCCGTATGTCAGACAAGTGGCTCCCAAAGAATCTTCTCTACGGCGAGCTGAGAGAGGGATGGCGCGAGAGAGGGCGCCCAAAGAAACTATTTAAAGACGGTCTAAAGGACTCACTGAAAAGTTGCCAGATAGACATCGACACCTGGGAATGTCTTGCGCAAAACAGATCTGACTGGAGAAGCGCAGTCAAATTGGGTGTAGTTACCGGCGAAGACGACCGTATTGTGAAAGCCCAGAGCAGACGCGAGACCCGGAAATCCCGAACAGCGGGAACACCATCACCTTCTACAAACCTCGTGTGCCTGATATGTAGCAGATGTTTTTGTGCCCACATTGGCCTGTTCAGCCACATGCGCACCCACACCCAACAGGGAAATGTGTGACAAGGATAATGTCGGCGGTCCTCATCGACAACGATGGACAGCTATTATTATTATTATAAAGCAAAACTATCACAACAGCGTTTGTTGGCGGAGGTCCACTGGGAGGATTTACAGGGCTGGGGAATAAAGGTCACTTGACCCTGCAGTTACCACACACTGTACAAGCTAGGTTTTTATTTAATCTCAAATAGAAAAAAACCTATGCCTTACCGAGGATTTGAACACATGTCTTCATGGTCAAAGAGCGACATGCAAACCATTCGCCAGTCTTACCTCTAATTTGAATACGACGACAAAAATTAAAATAAAACAACAAAATTACATCGCTGATTATAACAGTCACAGAATTTCAGATAAATTATTATAACAACCACAACACATTACATATGAGGTCTTGTGTGTGAGAAGCGTAGGCCCAGCATTTTTACAACAAACAAAGAGATATTAAAACTTCAAGATTCTTGTGAAGTTCTGTTCTATTACTTGGAATCGAATTCACTGCATTCCGAGCATACCCAATACCTACTGGTGCTCAGTCTCACCCACTAAATGGCGAAGGGTGTGGATACTGATGGTTCCTGTACATCATTTGTTGTACACCCTTCAGCTCCGCCGTCTCTTGTGCCCCAGTCCGCTTGAACCTTCTTCAATATTTCAAAGCTCTGTAGTCTGTGAGCTGCTGATCCATTTACCGTTGTGTCATCCTTTAACCGGCAGTCATTGATAGACAGCAAAATGTCACTTCTATCCATATTTAGTGTACCCACAACTAGTGCTTGTGAAGCCAGGATGTCAGCTCTTTCGTTGCCCTGAAGCCCGGCATGATCAGGACAGTAGATCCACACCAGCCCTTGTAGGTTTGGTGCCTCTACAGTTGTCATCCCCTAATCCCTTAGCCAGCCTTTATGTACCTTTTAAAGTAAGGATTGGAATCCTGACACGATGACTGTCCCTGTTAAAGAGGTCTCAGATAACTATCTCAGAGCTGCTGTAAAATTTCATGATAACTGTTAAATTGAAACTTTCATTAATTGAGTTTCATTTTACAGATTTTTCTTTGAGAGACCACAGTCATTGCATACTACTGAATATTTTAAGGCAGAATGCGCACGCGTGCACGCACGCACACACACACACACACACAGTGCAAACTACACGAAAAAATATGTGATCTACTTTTTCCGTTGCATAGTCCCTAGTGTAGACCTACTTAATGCTGTGTTTGTTGGGTTTTATTTTTTATTTTATTTTTTTGCGTTGCACTGTGGTTTTTATTTTGCGCCTATCAGCTTAGGGCATCCAACTTCAGCATACATTTTATGTAAGGGTCTGCTTCCTCCTGCATTTTCTAAGGGTTTGCATCCCATAGGTAACGGTCAGTGCTGTGATGGTGATCCAACCCAGCACCTTCAGATTGTGAGCCGTGTCACTTAACCACTAGCCCACACCATTCCCAGTTTGCTAGGTTTATATAGTCCCTAGTGTAGTCCTTGTTTACATATTGATGGCAAGGACCTCAGGATCATTCAAAATATGTATTGGGGACAGACTGCGGATATAAGAATTAACTATCAAGTGGGGGATTATAAACAGATAAAAAGGGGAGTGAGGCAAGGTTGTGTTCTGTCCCTTGACCTGTTCTCTCTATACATCGAATTCATCTTGAGAGACATACAGACGAAATAAAATGCAGAACAACCCAAGCAAAATCGGACTTCCAGATCATGAAAGGAATATTGTGCAACAAAACCTTGTCGCTGGAACTGAGAAAGAGAGTTCTTAGATGCTATGTGGAACCAGTACTGACATATGACAGCGAATCATGGACAATTAGCAAAAAGGCGACTTGCAGCACGTTGTGACAACAGGGAAAGATAGCAGGAAAGAGAGACAGAGGAAGACCAAGAGAGAAGATAGAGGACAGCCTGCGAGAATGGCATGGGCGACAATCAACAAGAGTTGGTAAATGAAAGTGATTGAAATGGATGGAGGTCCATGATTGTCAATGCCAACTGGCAGGGCACCTGATGATGGTGTAGACTTACTCAATGCCATGTTTGCTAGGTTTATATAGTCCCTAGTTTAGACCTACTCAATGTCGTTATTTATATAGTCCCTTATGTAGACCTGCTAGGTTAATATAGCCCCTAGTGAAGACCTACTCAATGCCATGTTTGCTAGGTTCATATAGTCCCGAGTGTAGACCTACTCAATGCCATATTTGCTAAGTTTATCTTTAATGGGGCACCCTTTTAAATAGTTTACAGGGTGTTGCAAATATGCAGAAAATTAAAACAATATTAATCAAGCCAGCTTCATTGCGATAAGTTACTAAGGTAGAAGTGAGGCTTAACTATTTGAATATTCTGCTAGATACATGACCAAATGGGAAACCGAACATACTGGCTACACCAAAAACGATGCCTATTACCAGTTGAACAGAAGAGAGCAGGTCGTGGTCTTCAGACTTCGCACTGGCCACAATAGACTGAGGTACCACCTATTCAACAAATTGAAGATAGGTGGCACTGATGAATGCCCGTGTGGTACCGGGAAAATGACCGCTGAGCATTTGCTGCAATACTGCCCGACATACGAGGATCAGAGAGAGCAGATGTGGCCATCACCAGTGGCAACACTAGACAAGCTCTATGGCAGTGTCGACAGCCTCAGGATGGCCGCTGCCTTTTTAGAAAAAATAATGGTTACTGTCTGACTGCGTACGATGAAGAAGAAGAAGAATATTCTGTTGTTGTTTGCTTTGCACCCTATGGTGAAGAGCATTGCACTATTTTTTTTGCTCATTACGGCCTCCAGGTATTAAATTTCAGCATGCATTTTTAAATTTGAGTCTTTCTTATCGAAATGTTACAGAAAAATACTCAGAATACTCTGGACGGAGAAAAAAGACAAATATAGACATTAGGAAAGAGTTGAACATAAAGGAGAACTGGTTTATCAATTCCATTTTGGCCAGAATGTTTAAATACTTTGGTCACATCAAGAGACATAACAGTTTTGAGAGAACACTGATGGAAGGTATGGTGCCAGGTAAAAAAGGCAGGGGTAGACCAAGAAAACGATGGCACAAAGATATTCAGGAATGCTTGGGTATGACTGTGGCAAAGGCTGCAGTTTTGAGAAGGGAAAGAGTTTCTTTCAGACAGGCTGTGATGGGAGCGACGTTCTATAAAGGACATGCTACATGATGATGATTTTGAAATAGATTAATTTCCCATGAATCCAAACACCGTGCAAGTTTGGTTTGTGAGCCGTACTATTAACCGCTAGGCTATGCTCACCTTATCCTCCCCCATCCCTGTATTGTTCTGATCCATTGAGGTATCCCCCTTCTCACTCAGAAGGCGTCATATTGTTAACTTACTTAACTTAATTTCATTATACTGGTTTAGAAGGCTATACAGTCTGTATACAACCAGTTTATTTAACTCCACTGATACTGAAAATACTGTGAGCATTCAATCTATTTTTGAATGCATTAACTGACTCTGCTTCCACTACATCCTGCGGCAATGCATTCTAAGAATTCACCACTGTGGATTAAAAAGTATTTCCTAATATCTAATCTGGACCTAAGAAGTTGCTAAAAATATAAATTCTAGTATTTACCTGAATAGGGAGTGCCCACACATAGTGGACAAAGAAAAAGAAAAACATAAGGAAAGTGGAGTCAATGGACATGTGGTTCATGATCTGTCCCACTGTGGTTATGCCATTACTGAGTTCCAAAGTGGACAGCTTCAGTGATTTGCTGTAGACCATTGTCTGTGAAATGAAGTGTAATCAAGAGGATTATAAATTGAACATTTGTTAAATGAGATTGGTTGTTGTTTCAAAGCTATTTGTGCTGAGTTGTGCAAGCTCCTGATGTTTCTTTGGCAGTGGGTTACAGTGGCTCTTCTTACATCTCAAGACTTACTTGAGGTGGGCCTGAATCCTCCTGGTGAGGTTTCTGAGTAAGCTCACCAGTATGGGGATCACAGTGTTAGCTTAACTTAACTTAACTGTCTTTATACTAGATTATAAGACTGTAGAGTCTGTATACAACCAGTTTCATTTACATGTCCTTGTTGATCCTCACCTCATTGGCCAGACTGCTGTGACATAGCATGTTTCCAGGAACATGAACTAGGATGTGAGTTAGGGTCTCGATCACTATGTTTCACCTGGCCCTGATTATTCTTCACTCTCATAAATGGGATATGAATGTTTCACATTTTTTTTCTTTTTTAATTAAATAGCATTCTGACCATGTACTTCTAAACATGTTTAACATCATGGTGAAACAAAGAGGCCTAAATAAATGTGGACTGAAAATTACAGGCCACACAGGGCCTAATTATATAAAATATTACTTGTTTAATGAAAGAACAATGTCAGTTACCAGATGAGAGATATTTAATCAATATTTACTGAACTGTCTAGCCTACAGACAGAGTTGATTTTCCAAATGCTCACAATGAGTAGGTCTACTCTTTTGTGCACCCTGACAAGGATGTTAAGTGGCGGGTTGTCGTAGCTTTACTCACACCCTGAGCGTGCTGATGAAGGTGGACTGGTGTCCCCCAGTCGGTTGTGCTATGCTTAGCTTCATCTGCATGTCACTCACTACTATGGGGATCACATCGATCCCTCACCTCGTTAGCCAGGCTGCCATGAAAACAGCCCGTTTCCATGGAGGGCTGCGAGGAAGTCGAGGTGAGGGTCTTGGCCAGTATGTTTTGCATGAACCTGACTAACATGTCTGATCAGTATGTTTTGCCTGACTAGACGTTTGTCTTCCTCCCCTACAGACACAGAAGAATATATTGTTACTATATTAGCATATTAATATATATAGGGGGTCGCTGTAGTCAAGAGGTTAAGGTACTCGCCTCTCACAGTGATGAAGGGAAACGGTGGACGATCGAATTACGCAAGTTTAAAGTAATCCCTGGTGTCAGGGAGGTAAGACCAGAGTGCTTGCATCCTGAGTTACCTCCAGTCATCTCAACCAATAGTCTTGCCATTAATCCAAAGTAACAGGACAAGAGAATGAGATCGATGACCAACGCATTCCCTTTTTCACTATAATCCAAATACAGCGCTAATCACATTATTAAGACAAAACCGCTTGATGCTGTGGCCATCATCGCTTGCGATGGGCAATAATTATTCATTATTAATATATTCATTATATATATTGGGGGACGGCGTGGCCTAGTGGTTAAGTGGCACGGCTCACAACCAGAAGGTGCTGGGTTCGATCCCCATCACAGCACCGGCCGTTACCCCGGGAAGCAAACCCTTAGAAAATGCAGGAGGAAGCAGACCCTTACATAAAATGCATGCTGAAGTCGGATGCACTGGGCCGACAGGCGCAAAATAAAAACCACAGTGTAACGCACACACGCCTTGGGGAATAGATAAATAAGGCGAACGCAAAAAACATTATATAAATTGCCTCTAAGGAAAGTAAAAGCAGTGAAGAAGGGAACTGGCCACTCCCATCTCACACAAGCTGTGACTTTGTATACTGATGGCTAACACTTCATTACCTAACAGTTGTTAAATCTGCTGAAGGACGCTCTTTACCTTACCTAGGGAAGTTTTATGGTGGTTTCACTGCTATTCTCGCAGCTCCTGTGATGTCGCTGATTCCAGGCTGTATCGGCTAATGTCGTTCCTCTGGATCAATAAGCTACGTGGGGAGAGGGGACTGCCTACATGAGCAACAGCTTGTTCTCATAAAAAGATGCCCAAGCTTGCAACCAAACATTCACTAGTGAGTTACCATTCCAAGTTCGCATCACCCTATAGTTAGTCATGACTGAAAGGGGCATCTGAATTTTACTGTTACTTAGCCCTATACTGACTGAGGATGAGAGTTCTTATGGCAGCATGTAAACAGTCTTACAATAAGGCAAAAGCTCTCTCATTCCACAGCAAGAAGGAATCCACTGCAGGGCAACAGCTAAGATCATTTGGAAGTTGTCTAGCTCTGTTCTGATTTCATGTATGTGGCTATAAAACTAATTTATTTCACATTTGGACTGACTTGCAAGTAATCTGTATTACAGGCGTACAAAAAAAGAAAAACAACAAAGAGAGAAACAAACCTGCACAGCAGTCCTAATGCGTATACCTTCTCTAATTACAATGTAATGGTGGTTCTGTAGTAATGTATGCTGTAGGACTGAAGTCAGGAACAAGACCACAGACAAAACGTAGCCATTCAAAAAGAACTGGTCAACTGTCACAAATAAATACACCTGAAAAGTATCACATATAGTCATGTTTTCCACAGATCTTTCAGTTAATCAACTCACAGAGAAAATGTTACTATCATAATGAATGCATACATATTTTCAAGTTTGTTTCAATGAAAGTGTATTATTTTAATATGTATACAACACAGAAGTGATTGAACCATGGCGTCTTACTTACTTTACTTTATCCTTCCACCGTTGCAGTGAAGCGTAGTGGGGAGCTGCAGGTCTTATACTTGGACCAGATGTTGTTGTGAGTTAATGCTGGTTGGTATAAGATGTCTTTTATGTTGTCCTTCCATGTGCCTTGTGGTCTTCCTTTTGCTATGAACCCCAATAACCTACTGTTGTATGTTTTTAATGGCAGTCGATCTGGTTTCATTCTCTTTGCTTTCTGTCTTTGCGTGTATTTTTAGAAGGATGTTGTTCCAACAATTTTTCTGATGGTTCATTTCTCATTTCCGTCTCTTCTAGTGACTAGGCATCTCATTTTACAGGTTGCAATTGTCTTTTCCTGTGCCTTAGACAGAAGCCATGTTTAGCACTGATAGCACAGAGTTGGTGATAAAATAGTGTTTGTCAGTTGCCATTTTGTTTCTATACTGACGCTCCAATGTTTGAGAAGTATTAAAAGTTGGTAGGTCACTTCACTTGCTTTTGACATCTGGTTTAGATCTGTCTAATCGTCCGTCCTTAGGTCACTTCACTTGCTTTTGACATCTGGTTTAGATCTGTCTAATCGTCCGTCCTTAGGTCACTTCCCTTGCTTTTGACATCTGGTTTAGATCTGTCTAATTGTCCGTCCTCAGTGAAAATGCTTCTCAGGTACTTGAACTTTTGCCCCTGTTTGAGCCTGTTATTGTTGAAATTAATATTTAGAGGGCCTAGAGATCTTCTGATTCTCATAGTTTCTGTCTTTGAAGTACTAATCTTCATGTTCACACTTTCATTTTCATACATTAAACGTTGATTTACTGTGAAAAGTAACTCCCTCGGCTATTCGTGTTCTTCTATTTCTGTAGCTGCCTTCAAGATTTGCTTCTGAAGTTATTTTATCCATGCATATAATGAACAGTGGTGGTGACAATACACAGCCCTGGCAGACTCCAGTGGTTATCTCAAATGCACTTGTAGGGTCATCAGATGTTCTAACTATGCTTTGGCACGTTTGGTACAGGGCTTTCACATTATCTAATAACAATGCTGTCATTTTATGCAACCATTAGATATTTTACAGCTCTAACACCAGATATGTCGTAAGTGGACATCTTAAAGGTTTTGGATGAAATCAGACACTCCAGTTTAACAGAAAATTAAACTTTGATAAAATATCGAAGGCCAAATCAGTATCAAGGCAGTCATTTGGCATTGGTAATGAGAACCTCTAACAGGAGGGAAACCTGTCTTATGGATATATCCAAAGCAAAAGAAAGACAAGTTAGCATAAAGATGAATGGAGACCAAAAATGTTAGGCAATAATTAGAGGACAAGGAGAATGGATTGCAGGTATGGTTGAAGAACTGAGATATCAAAACTTTACTAGAAATATCTACTTGATTTAAATGTGATTTATTCAATTATTGTAGAGATACTAGAGTTACCAAATTAATCAACAAAAATAGCAAACTAAAAAGAAAGGCCAGTTCTGAAAACTAACAGCAATGTTTAAATGTATTTAATAGAGATGAGCATTTCAACAAACAGCTAAACAAATACCTAAGTTCTTAGCAACATTACAGGTCGACTAAGACTAAGCTGGAGCATGGGCATTAAGGGCAGGGGTGATGGGAACAAAGGTTAATTAAATGTGTGTGCCAAGGTCACTCACCCCCTTGACACTAAGTCGACAAAGGAAACGAGGGGTTAGGGGGAAGAATGTGTCTAGTACAGATGGGGGTTCGGAGCTGACCTCTGTGGCGTTCTGTTTTAGCGTAGTATGAGGTTGGTGACAGTCAGAGGCCGCCACGGCCTGCTACGACATTTAGAGTGACAGGAATTCTGAGTTATTCGTCCAATGACAACTAGTTGGAGGTAGATCCAAATTAGAGTGATGGCCGAGTCAGACAACCAACAGAAGACAATTGGACAGCCATGAAATTACTTGAGACTATAAAATACTCTGCAAAGATGAACTCAGCAGACTGACCTGAAAAGAGAGAGAGAGACTAAGACTAGCTAAGAGCTGACCTTGAGAGAGATTGATAGACTGCTAGTAGCTAACAGGCTGACTAGAAGTTTGTGAGAGTTGAGTGTGAATTTGCAGGGTGACTGAACCAGCATACACCTTTGAGTTTTGGCCAGTCGCTCTTTAAGTGTGTGTGTTGGACACCCTGTGAACAGTAAGAGATCTGAATGTGTGTCGTACATGCAGGACACCGAGTGAACGATGTGTGTTCTGGTTCTGAAGTATGTGTATGCACAGATCGACTGAGTGTGTGGCCACAAGTGAGTACACCATTCCGACTATAAGTGACGTGATCTAATTTCATATGAACGCACAGATCAGCTGAGTATACGTGAATAGATCAAAATTTGATGGACAGATCACCTGACTGAAGGGATCTGAGTGTGGGGGAATGCACTGAACAACAGAGTACATAATACGATCGTGAAGACGAGTTTGTGAGAGTGAGTGTGCAGGTAAGGGGAGGGGAGTGTAGTGGCAAGAACTGGGTTTTATTTGTTGGAGGAAATATTCAAAAGCAAATGCTTAAAACCTCCGTTGTAGTAGTTTTTAATATATTATAATCATTTAGTTTAGATGTATTTTGTTCTTTTTGCTAATAATGTTTTTGGTGTAGATTCTTATTAAAAATGTCACCTTTTGTTCGAGAGTGTTTATTGTGTTATTTACTGTGTGTAGTCGTGTCGTGGTGTGGATATATGTTGTAACACTTTAGATAAGTAACTACTCAGCGAAATCCAGATTCTACCACACAATTCATGTACAAGGGGCTTGTCATAAGTCTTTACCCTAACCATGAAGGAGTAGGAGGAGAAAGTTGAAATTTGACACAGTGCTTATTCCTTCTCAATGTAGCCACCACCTGAATTTATACATTTCTGTCATCTCTGCGTGACTTTGAAAAGAGTTTAAGAATAAAATAACCTATTTTTCTAACTAAATCAGTTAACACAAGCCAGTGTGACATCTTCGTCACTGTCAAAATTATTTCCTTTCAGCTGTTTTTTCAAGTTTTGGGAAAAGAAAAGAGTCTGATGGAGCTAAATCCGGAGAATATGATAGGTCTGGAAGAATTTCAATATTCTAATCGTTGGCTGTTTGCAGCACAAGCCTTGCTTTATGGTAGGGCGCGTTGTCTTGAAGCAAAGACAGAATTTGAGTTCGCCCTATCCCTCGTTTTCTAGTCACAGTCTTTCTTAGTTTGGTAAGGAGATCTGCATAATATTGCCCATTAACCATGTTGCCATGAGGCAGGTAATCTTTCAATATGACACCTTTGACGTCCCAAAAAACGGTCAGCATCACTTTTCTTGCAGACTTCTGTGCCTTGGCTTGACATGTATTGGTGAGCCCGGGGTTTTCCACTGCATGCTGGAAATCTTGGATTCTTGGTCATAATGGTGAACCCAAGTCTCATATACGCATATAGCATGGTCGACAACATGTTTTTCAACTGACACATTTTGAGCAACTGGCCACATCAATCAACCCTCGTTTGTTTCTGTTCACATGTTAGCAGACGCGGGACCCAGCAGGCACACACTTTTCTCATGTTTAGTTTGTTGTGTAAAATTCTAAAAACTGTACTTTCATTCAGTTTTGCTGACCTAGATATCTCTGCAATTGTCATTTTCCTTTGCTGGTCAAAGATTTCTTCACTCTTGCAGCATTTTCATCGCTGCACTCTGAGGATAGTCTTCCTGATGTTGGAAGATCAGCAGCATGGGAATGGCCACACTTAAACTGCCTACACCAGTTTTTTTACAGAAGCATATGAAGGACAGAATTCCTCACACACTGGTTCTATCTCCTTGTGTATTTCTGTAGGTGTTTTTCCCTGCAACATCAATAATTTTATCACAGTTCTGGCCTCTGATTTCTCCATTGTTCTGACAAACCGTTAGAGTAGCAGATCCAGTCAATAAGGTGTGTTGCACCATGCACCATACCGGGTAAAGCCGTCGAGGAGGGAAATTCATACTTCTCAAGTTCAGAACAAATTGAATGAGCTACATATGTGCCAAATTTCAACTTTCTCCTCCTACTCCTTCATAGTCAGAGTAAAGATTTATGACAAGCCCCTTGTATTTAAGAATAGATTGGATACGCATAACTTTTAGAGCAAGGAAATGTAAATAAAACTGGCTGTATACAGACTATGTAGAGTCTTCTAAACCAGTATAAAGACGTTAAGTTAAGTGAAATCTCTTATTGATATTGAACATCACATAACTTTTACTAAACTCTAAACTTCCTGCATCTAGTTACCTTCACGGGTTTAGTATCATTTCCAGAGGCTGCAAACAACTTGCCGTCGTTCACTTCATATGCATAGTTTACAATTTGCTCAATCAGCAACGGTCCAACAAACGCTAAGCAGTCTCCTATCAGTCTAAACAATGCAGAAAGCAGCAGCATTGGCCAGGTAGCCCTTAAAAAGCAGTACATTAATGAAGGTTCTTTATTCCTTTGAGCTGCCTTGAACTGTCAAGATGAGGAAAGAAATAAAAGCATTATTATTTTAATTCAAAATAGCATAATTGATTTGTACTGAATCCAAATATCTTAGTTACAGATAACAGTTACTTCGTATATCCAATTGAAGATGTTTACAGATGTATCCAGTTGAAGATGTTTACAGGTGTATCCAGTTGAAGATGTTTACAGGTGTATCCAGTTGAAGATGTTTACAAGTCTATCTAGTTGAATATGTTTACAGGTGTATCCAGTTGAAGATGTTTATGGATATATCCAACTTAATATGTTTACAGGTGTATCCAACTTAATATGTTTAGTTGTATCCAACTTAATATGTTTAGTTGTATCCAACTTAATATGTTTACAGGTGTATCCAGTCGAAGATGTTTACAGGTGTATCTATTTGAAGATGTTTACAGGTGTATCCAATTTAATATGTTTACAGATGTATCCAACATAATATGTTTACAGTTGTCTCCAATGTAATATGTTTACAGTTGTATCCAACTTAATATGTTTACAGGTATATCCAACTGAATATGTTTACAAGTGTATTGAACTTAATATATGTTTTTCAGATGCTTTCCACCACACATATGTAATAGTTTGGCTAAGTCTTTATTGCAATTATTACAAGAGATTGGATTTTCTGAGCATGCTTAGTAAAGAAGGAGTAAGAATCAATTGTTAACTGGGACAAGAAGAAGAAAATGTATTCTGAAATACCACACAAAGAATTGTTCATTCTCGTTGCATCTACATTCAACATCGTTTTCACATAACAGTATTATATTGCCCTTTTATCCTCCGTGTCTTCCTATCCTTCCTAAAAATGAATGATTCTCTGACATTTATCATTTATCTCTTCTCTGCCACCTTCTCTTTGTCTTCAAGTTTTTTCATATAGTCATCCCAAGATTGTATAATCCCTTCCTTCATTTTTTGTATCCTTCTCTGCATCACTGGAATGTTAAGTTACAACATTCTATGTTATAGTTTCATTAAATAACTGCTCAAAGTTGTTTGCCCATATAACGCAATTGTACCTGAGTGTGTTTTCAGTAATACATATTCTTCACTTGCAACTTTGTTAACCGTTTTATGCATCAAATTTCTCATCAGAAAAAAATGTTGAGATCTTCAAAAGTCAAATAAAATGGTATCACAGAAAATGAATGGGGGTCAGGAGTCAGAAGTTGTAGAGGCATGACAGCTTAGGGGCTATCCATATTAGATATCTGTGGAAGAGGGAGTTGGATGAGGTATGTAAAAACTGGACAAATGTAAACATGGAGGTGGTTATTGAAAGTCCACATGAGAACTCTCACTCACATACAAATCTATCAACAGCTACAAATCATTGTATCTTTGAAAGTTTTTATTGTCCAGTTAAACTCAAATAAACCTTCAGATTTTGTCTCTCTTGCCAGACCTTCCAATCTTTCTAAAAAAAAAGGTAAAGAACTGGATATCAAGGAAAATTGGTTAGTAAACAATAATTTGTCCAGAAAGCTAAAATATTTTGGTCACATCAAACGTCATAATGGCCTGGAGAGAATGATACTGAAGGGTATGGAGCTTGGGAAGTGGGGCAGAGGCAGATCAAGTAGAAGATGGACACAAGACATCAGGGAGGTCCTGAAGATGACAATGACAAAGGCAGGAATTCTGGCTTGAGATCTTATAGATCACCTGTTATGAGAGTGACGTTCAGCCAAGAACATGCTACATGAGAGGAGATCAAAACTAAGGGGTCTCACACAGGCAAAGAGAAAGCTATAAGACTCATCCCTGATATTTCACTCAAGATTTAGAATCAGCATTAGTCCTATGGAAACTTCTTCTTCTTCTTCGTACGCTGTCAGGCGTCAAACTGTATTTTTTCTAAAAAAGCAGCAGTCATCCTGAGCCTGTCGACACTGCCATAGAGCTTGTCTAGTGTTGCCGCTGGTGATGGCCACATCTGCTTTCTCTGATCCTCGTATGTCGGGCAGTTTTGCAGCAAATGTTCAGCAGACCTATGGAAACTTCTTCTTCTTCTTCTTCGTACGCAGTCAGACAGTAACCATTATTTTTTCGAAAAAAGCGGCGGTCATCCTGAGGCTGTCGCCACTGCCATAGAGCTTGTCTTGCAGTTCCACTGGTGATGGCCACATCTGCTCTCTCTGATCCTCGTATGTCGGGCAGTTCTGCAGCAGATGTTCAGCGGTCATTTTACCGGTACCGCACAGGCATTCGTCGGTACCATCTATCTTCAATTTGTTGAATAGGTGGTACCTCAGTCTATTGTGGCCAGTGCGAAGTCTGAAGACAACGACCTGCTCTCTTCGGTTCAACTGGTAGTAGGCATCGTTTTTGGTGTAACCAGTATGTTCGGTTTCCCATTTGATAAGCCGTTTTGACTCTTCGTACGTCATACTAGTATCTGTTTGTGGTAGTCTTGCACCTTCTTTTGCCAGTCTGTCTGCCTCCTCGTTGCCTTGGATGTTGCAGTGTGATGGGACCCACTGTACCACTACCCTTTTTGGTGCGGACTGCTGGCACAGTTTGCAGAGTGCTGCTCTTAAGTCATTAAGCTCAGTGTTTTTCTGGCTTTTTAGCGCTGTGACTACGGCGAGAGCATCTGTAAGCAGGACTATATGGCTTTAATTTTCTTTATGTGTCACCATTTCTTCCACTGCCGCCCTCAGTGCCTCTGTCTCCGCTCTGAAATTGCTTATGTACTTACCAGTAGCGAATGACAGAGTTATTTTTCTGCCATTTGGTAGGTTCAGGAATGCTCCTGCCCCTCCGTTCTGTGTAGTGTTTGTTACAGAACCGTCGGTGTATGCATGGGTCCAGTCCATGCTTGGGTAGTTTTCCGATATAAAGCTTAGGGTAGTATCTCTCCTTTCTTTTTCAGTCTGGCCGTTTTTGTTTCCAATACCTGGTATATTTTCTACCACCTCTGGAAATATATCCTGCCTCCAGGTAGGTTTTCGTACAGTAGTGATGGGTTTTGGTGTTGTTAGTGCGTTTATGGAATCTTCGTGCATCTTTGCTTTGGCTATTTCTGCAAAGTTTCTCCGCTTTAGTTTCCCATTTCCCAAAATGTTTATTTTTTTTCCTATGGAAACAATACCAGTAGTAGCAGAAAGACAGGTGTTTATGAAGTTCTTTCACTCTGCAGAAGAAGAATACCTGAGAAAGAAAACGCTCAACCACGAGTTAGGTATCCATGCGAAGCGTTGTACAACCAGTCAATTATCTGCTACATTTGTGTATAGTTTAGGGACAGACACATTTTGGAAAGTGTTAATTGATATACATAAAAGGGTTGAAGTGATTAGAAATCTTGATTTGTTTATCCGACTAATGGTAGAACATGGGTAGATTTAGCACAGGTCAACATCTGTGTACATTCACAGACACCCAAGAAAACAGAAGAGTAGATTTAAATAGGCAAGAGACTGGGGGTTGATAACTTAAAGCAACTGTATGATTAACATTGCGTTTGTGTGGATTTGTAGGTAATAGTCAAGCACAACGCATTCCGTTCTCTGGACCACATTCTGCCACTTAAAGCCAGCTCAAGGCTTGGTAGCATGAGATTGAGAACGAATGAAGCCAAGCCAATTAAGACCATATGGAGTTTACGTTCAGAATGGGGAAGGGGCCAATAAAAAAGTGGACATCAATAAAAAGTTGACAGAGGTGGACATGGGGGAGGGGTGGATTTAATAAAACATTCCACAATTTTGTGGACGTCTTTTATGGACTGCCCCCTTATATCATTTGACTTAAAGTATGAAGTGAACAGGTCTAATCCCTAGCTTCTGTTTTAGTCTCCTTTTGTTTAAATTGTTTTAAATGCCTATAGACAACTCTTCTTCTTCTTCATTCGTTCTCAAACTCCGGCTACCAAGCCCTAAAATGGGCTTTGCAAGTAGCAGAACGCTGTCCGAAGAATGGAATGTGTTGTGTTGTAGTTTACAGCTCAACAGCGACATTTGCACCAAAACACAAACCCTAACAGATTAATGTTATGTATAAAATACACATAATATACATAAAATATGTACGTCTACATATACTGCATATATGCTAGACAATGATAAGTATCACAGGTAGGAATACTTTCAAATAACATAATCTATCAATATTGACAGAGAAAGGCATCTGCTGTGAGTTATTTAGCTGTCACCACTGCTTAGGCAGACGAGTATTAGTTTGGCAATAAAGCAACAGCTTATAAACAGTATATTTATGCCAACTCTGTGCTACCAGTGTCCAAGGCATGTGAGAGCAGAATTTCAATGAGTGAAATGAAGTGTTTGAGGAAGATCATCGGTGTTACCAGGAAAGACAGAATGCGAAGCGAAAACATTCAAAGTATTGTCGTCACTATGTATTGTGCAGGGTACATTTCCAGGCACAAATTACGTTGGTTTGGTCATCTCATGAGAATGTACCCTCGCTAACTTTCACTGATGGCTTACAATGCTGGCAGGTTTGGCTACAGAGCATGACAGCAGCTGCAAAGCAGGTGGATAGATGACATTAGAGTTATTGTGCAATGACATGTTTAAAATGACTGACGAAAAACACTTGGCGCAGGACAGACGACTTAAGCTCCCCACGACACTCAGCGAATTAACTGGAAAGAAAACTAACTAATCACATACCTTCTCTTCTTCAAATATCATCTGCAGCTTTCTGTACATTCTTGTGGACTTCTCACTCTAACAAAAATGTGAATAGGCAATACAAATAAAATAAGGCACTCAAAATGAATAACAGAAACAAAATTCAAATAATTTATTTAACAAAAAACTATAATAAAAAAACATAGCCGTAAGGAACAAGCTGGTTTCTGGTTTCTGACAAAGTAGATCATGTACAAAGGACATATTATGATATTGTGGAATAAGTCTCTTTGTCAACTGTATAGAATTTGAGAGAGAATTTAATAGTATAGCCAGACAGGCCTCTTGAAAGTTGCTTAAACTCTATGGACAAAGAGAAAATCACCTGTTTTCCAAATCAGTCATGTATCAAAGGATGACCTGATATGTAATACAAACAGTACAAATAACAGGCAGAAAAAGTTAATGTACAGATAGAAAAAAAGACAAAGATGTATTCATCACCACTTCTATTTCTTATTGTCACTGATTAAACTATTAAATAAATTATAGCAGATATTTTAATTGGCTGGTACTGTAATTAAACTATTTATCAGTAAAGCAATTTTCTGATCCATAAAGTTACTGAATCCTGTATTAATGGCCTAATTATGAATGTGTTTAACTGTAAACTCTGTGATTCACTCTGTGATGAGTATCCAGTGGCCTTCTGGGTTTGAAAGAAAGCTCTAGAAACAATACAACATATATGATGAAGGGAATAAAAGAGGGAATGACTCAGTTTGCCAGGGACTACATGAAAAAGACATGTTGCTGTTGATAATGCCCACAATGAGTAAGTTTACTCTATTGTGCACCCTGAAAAGGACTTTTAGTGGCGGGTTGCAGTAGCTTTCTTCACATCCCGAGCGTGCTGATGAAGGTGGAACAGGGTCCTCCAGGCAGTTGTGCTATGCTTGGCCTCATCTGCGTGTCGCTCACTACTGTCAAGATTATGCCTATCCCCCCACCTCATTAGCCAAATTGCCAAGAAGAACATTACGTTTTGTTAACAGGAAGGACTGCGAGGAAGCCGAGGTGAGGGTCTTGGTCAGTATATTTTGCCTGACCCTGACTAACATGTCTGACCAGTATGTTGTGCCTGGCCAGACGCTAGTTTTCTTGCCTGAAAAAGACAATTATAATAAAACTAAGAAATGTTTCTAAATAAAAATAAACTTGCTTCTCTATCACAAATAATGTTTACAATCTACCTGTGGTAATTTTCCCAAGTCTTTTAAGCTCAGCGGGTGCTTGAAACCTTTGATCAACAAGTCGGTTACCCACCAGTACATAGCTTGTGATAAGAAGTTCACATACGACTGCAAGTACCGAGTATTTTCTAGATCTGCTGGAGGTCGCATGCGGCGATGTTTTTTGAAAAATGAGTATCTCTGAAGCAAAAATTACCCAATTAAATGTTACATGTATTATATAATGTGATAAAGATTGAGTATCTAGTGTAAGTAGATATATGGATCAAATGCTAAACCTATTACCAGGTCAAGTATTTTTGAAATTCTAAAATAAATGCTTTAGTTTTCTACAACAACAAAAAAAAACCCACACAAAACAGAATGTTGCAGTATTTACTGAGAATAGTAGGTGCACTGTTCTAGTAGAGGGGGCGGGGCTTAAGTGGTCTTGAGGTAAGGTGTCCGCCTTGGGTGCCAGAGGTCGCAATTTTAAATCACTGTGGTGACTAGGAATTTTTTTCACATGGATCTTCTGGTAAAAATTCCCCTGATCTCTGAGTAGTGAGATTGGACTTGTGTGTTTAATGTCGAGCACGTTAAAAATTCCTTGGCAGTTGGAAATCGAAAAGAGTAGGTTTAACGAACGCTGTCCAGACAGAATTGAAATTTAAAATCTACCAAAGTTATTTGCACCTTTACCCAGGTGATTTGTTAAGAGCAGCTATAGATGGCGCCTAACTGGCTGCGGGTCTATTTAACTCTATAGTGTTTGAGTCCGTTAAGATGGATTCGCATGTCGGTAAAAACCACCCTCCAAGAAACTGGTTGTATACAGACTCTGTAGAGTCTTCTAAACCAGTATAGTGAAGATATATGCATGTTCAATGTATAAATACCTAAAAAAATCACCAACAAAAGTGACAGTACTTTCAATTAAATAAGAGCAAAATATTGAAGTAGGTGATGTCAAGCAATTTAGGAAAATGCACAATCTCATACAATGGATAACTTCTTCATTCGTCTTCAGACCGACTTCAACGATTATGACAAAGTCAGTGTTCAACACGAGGCTCTGTACAATTCCGTACAGTTTTTCATGGAAAAACATTGGCTGTTGCCCTGTGCTACTCCTTTCACTAGCATACGATGGGCATGACTACAATAGGTGGACCGCTGTTTAACCACAGGTACAAAGATTAGTATTGCCAATCTTCAATTTATTATAAAGATGACATCTCAGTGTTTTGTGTCATGTGCACAGTTGGAAGACAATCACCTGAACTCTACTGGAGAGTTGGGGGTAGTTGTAATTTTCTATATGGCCAGGGTGATCCATTTACCATTTTGATCTGCACGTGGCCTTGATAATTGCTTTTGTCTCATATGTTGTTGCTTTCTCAATTTGTTACAGTATTCCTTCGTCTTTGGCAAGTCTGTCAGCCTCTTTGCTACCTGGGATGTTGCAGTGGGCTGGTATCCATTGGATTGTGCTTTTTTTTAACACTATGTCAAACGTTCGAGTGAGCCTGCTAGGGCACTGAGTTCATTTTGTGCTAACCCTTGATGGCTGTTAACACTGAAAAGGCATCTGTGAAAATCACTTGTTGTTCTGTTTGCTTCTTACAGTTTATAAGGGTTTCAGCTGCCTGCCTCATACTGTAGGTTCGGCATTGAAGTTATTAAAGTATCTCTTAGTGGCAATTGCTGCTGAGTAGACTTAATTTTTTAGTTTAATGAAGATGCCTCCTCCATTTTTAATGGCATCTTTTTCTGGACCATCCGTATATGCATAGGTCCAAATCTTTGGTTGAAATTTCTGTCTGGTTGATGTACTTGGTGGTTATCTGTTTTATTTGCTCTTCTGGTTCCTGTGACTTTTTTACTTTGATACTAGGAATGTTGCATACAAGCTTGAGAAAGAGTTTTCTTGTCCTGAGAGAGCAAATAGAGCATACTGTCATTGGTTTTATGGTTGTGTTTACAAGCAATGCATTTTTGTATTTTCTCTTTTGCCTGGACTACAAGGTTATTTCGCTTTAGCCTGCCTCTATCCAGCCCATTTAGTCTTTGGTGCATAGGATGGTCCTTGAGTCCTTTGAATTTTCGGTCTGCTGTTGGATTTTGCTGTATCATCTATCTTCCATTGGCTGCAGCCCTGTAATGGTTTCTAGGATTAAATTTGTGTGGACTTTAAGGCTCCTGTTAGAATGTACTGTTTGGTTTTGGGTGTGCCCTATTTTGTTAAAGTTGGATTTTGGACCAAGCTGTCATATTCCAAGACGTCTTAACTTCCTAAGGGTATTTTCATTAGTGCCCCATGATGTACCAGCTAATTTCTTCCTGATGGACATGCGCAGTCTCGCCTTCAGCTGTGTTCATAGAATTTGAGATTTCCGAGTCAGACATCAGTCTAGAGAAACTCCTAGGTAAGTTGGGATTTCTTCCTCGCATGTCGCTTGCCCATTTTGTTGGGGTTTCTTTCTCATGTATCACTTGTCCATTTAGTTGGAATTTCTTCCTTGCATGATACTTTTCCATTTTGTTGGAGTTTTGCAGTTTGTGTGTTTGATAAGGAGAAGATGGTGTGTGTTGTTTTCTGTTCATTTATTTTTAGTGACCAATTCTTAGATCACTTTTCAAGAGTGCCAAGGAGCCGTGAATACGTACACCGGCTTGTAACGATATGTTTTTAAAAGATCCAGATAGCTATGTCATCTGCATAGAGAAAGTTGTAGGTACTTTTATGGAAGTTTTTAGTGATATCATTTATGGTTTCCTTTTTACTGGTTTGCCCTTGCACTGACATTCTTAATGTTCTGTTATCTAAATAGTTTATCTAGTAGATAGCAGATCCAGTTCAACAATCTTTCACATACTGTAGCATATTTACTCGAGGCCTGTCCATCTATACTTCGTCAAAAGCTTTCTCCAAGTCTACCCATACTGCTAGGGTATGTTTTCCTTCCTGAAGACCATATTCAATTTCTTGTGCTATGTGGGTTACTTGGTCTTCTGTGGACATGGGCAACCTACTTGTTAGTATTTGATAATTCCTTTCTCTTCGGGTACCAGAAGAGTCTGGTATTTATTATTCTATTGATAAGCATGCCTGTACAGCTCTGGAAATAAATTGACCTGTAGCTTTTGGGGGTCGAGTTTTCTTTGTTCTTCTTTCCACACTTGTGGTGCAATACCATGCTTCCAGCTGCAGTTTGGGGATACAGGGATGATGAAACACGTGAATGTGGAGTAACACAAGACCAGAACCATCTGATGATCTGCCCAAACCTCCCGGAGACTTGTAACATGGATGACCTGCTGAGGGGCAATGACCGGGAAATCCACGTGGCTGAATACTGGAAGAATGAAGTGTGACATAGTGCCTAGGACACGGAAAGTAAACTGCAGTTTATGATCTTGATGAGTATTTTCTTGGCAGTATCTCCCAATATTATAAGCATGTCATTGGTTACCCCATCTTTTCCAGGGTACTTTCTTATTTTAAGGGAATGGATGACCGCATTAAGTTCTTTCATGGTCAGATTGGTTGCCATGTGCTCCTCTGGGCAGGATATGTTTTTGTGGAATGTCATCTCTGAAGCCATTTCTTGTTTTCTTTCAGGTTGGATATGTATCTGACTCATGTGAGAATAATCGTATGAATACATTTGCTGCATGTTTTTTGGTCAATGTTTTCCTATTACGCTGAACTGCAATTGTTCCTGCTGTCCTTGTTGTTTTAAAAAAATTAAGGCGGGTCCCATGACAACAATTGCCGTTGGGGATGAAGATAACTCTTCATGTAATAAGTCGCAGCCTATGTGAGGTGGGGTGGCCAGTTCACTTCCTTGCTGTTTATAGTTTCCCCAACTCATACATCAGGTACCCCTTTACAGCTGAGTCGAATGGAGGAGAGGTCATACCAGGGAGGAACCCTGCCCAGATTTGTTTTCTGTCCATCCGTGATTTCGAACCCTGGCACAGTGTAATCCCAGTCTTAGAAAGCCAGCTCACTGTCGACTAGGCTTCATGCTCCACTGCTGTTTTTAGGCCTTATTTAAAACATAATTTTTTTGCCATATTTATCTTAGTTTACGGCTTATGTTGCTTTTATCCAGTTGTTTCTTGTTGAAACGTTAACTGTCTTTGTGTACTTTGCTGGAATAGCTTAGTAGGAGATGTTTGCATCAATTATTCTGTCCTATTCTGCTCTATCTCTGACTTCTGTCAGATGTTTATCCAGTTCTTGAATCCAGCATGTCTCTTCTTGTCCCTCTGGGTATTCATTATAAGGGAAGCTCTCAAGACTGCTATGTTAAAACTTTCTGATATTTCTTCTATACAATGGATATGGAAAGAATTCTGACCTCAGAAACCAAAAGCGTATCATTTCAAAGCGTAACAACAGTATGTCAAAATCTAGAGAAATATTTAGTCAAAATAAAATTCAAAAATATAAAAAGTTTTTATCATACAACTTTCAAAGAAAATGATAAGCTGACCTTGTATAGCAACAGTATACAATTGTAAATATTTACACTCATATCATAGATCCCTCCCGTGTTGCCTTTCCTTCCCTAACTGCAGGTCAGATATCCATTTACAATAGATAAAATATTTTATTACAAGACAAATAGATAAAAGCTTAGTTCTTTTTAGCACTGCATCATAGTTTAGGCTTGTATAGCTCACATGCCTTGATATAATTTTAAAGACTCCTTCGTCAACAATAGTTTAAACTTTATTGAACAAACGAAGAAAGACACTTATTAATTAAAGAATGTTAATATGAATATCAGATTCAAATCCATTTAGTAAAATTGAAAAAAGAAAAAAAACATTACATCTGAACTCCCATTTATTTTATAATCTAAGGAGCTACAATTTTCTTCTCACTGTGAATACATTTATCACAATTTAACAAATGAGTACAAAAAAAGACTTCACAGACATTTCATACCTGGCATCTGAGCACATTTAATTCAACAAGGAAAAGCAAGAAGTAGAAGATAATGTCAATCAAGGCCAGCCACACTTTGAGGTGATCTAAGGTCAGGTTATTTCTGTAAATGGAAAGAGCTTTCAGGCACTTCATCACAATTGCCATGGGCCAGTACATCAGAAGGACCATGAGGAACCTCGGGGAATTCCACTGCTCCACATTGTGGTAGAAGATTATGCTAAGTAGACCTCCAATGAAAGCTACACAAGATGGTATAAAAGCATGGTAGTTTGTGGAATCTGGGTCATTCAAATCACTGATGAAGCCCTCTGAAATTTCAACAATGATTGTCGTCAACAGAGCTAAAGTACAGATCCATCTGAAACTGTGACCCTGATAGTGGACCCAGGTCTTGACTTTCAGCTTCCCTATCACTGAATGGTTCCAAACTGTTAAAATGAATATGCAGATCAATGCGAGAAGTGCATGGGGTATAATATTCAAAACATCCACAAAGCACTCATTCTGAATGACTCCATCCTTAACGCTCATAGCATTGGATTTTGAACCACAAAACCCCATCTTTGGACTTTTGGAGTTATCCATTATTTCAGAAAGAGATTTATCTCCGCTCAGTCAAGACATGAAACATGTACTTTCCTTATCAGCTGGCAAAGACACAATTATTGCCGCCTTCCTTGTGCTAAAATACTCATGATTTCCTCTTAATGTTGACATTCTTTCAGCATGTAAAAGATCATTTAGTTGAAATGGGATGTTGTTTTATCTGAACACTATAAAACTAGATATCTAATGCTACCAGAGATGAAACGATGCTAAATGTTCCACACTGCTTGCCACTGATGCTATCCTTTCTTGTTTTTTCATATGAATCCTTGCCATCCCTGGGAAATGAAAGATACAAGTATATTTACAAACATTTGTCCAGACATAAAAACGTACATTAGTGTGGATTAGCATTATCATTGCAACTGATAATTAATGTCATTAGACATCATAAGACAGTAGAATAAAAACAATGATGAATGCATATTTTGTCAAGAGAGAGCACAGAATATTCATGCCAGGTGAAAGACACCAGGCGCAGTGGCAATTGTACAACTTGAATTTGTCTATTCTTTCTTTATGATAAATAAGGAGTATTCTCAGTTATGCAAAGTAAAAAGTGAAGTGCCACAGGGCTCGGTATTGGGACCAATTCTGTTTTTTAAATTAATATATAAATTATTTTGACAATGATATTGAATCCGTGATTGAAAAATTCGAAGATGACACAAAACTATCTAGAGGCGTCTCATCTAAAGCAGAGATCGGTACATTCAGATAATTCAAGAATTGGTCTGAGAGCTGGCAGTTTAAATGTCCATTCATCCACATGGAAAGATCCAATATGTAATATAATTACAGGATGGTAGAGAACAATATTAGAAAGATAGAAAAGGAAAAGGACCTAGGGGTTATAATAGAACATACAGGTAAATTGAATGAGCAAGTCCAAGTAGCAGTGAAAAAGGCAAATGCAATGTTAGGTATGATAAAAAGAAATATTTAACATAGGAGCAAGGAAGTGATAGTCAAACTGTATAAAGCATTAGTTAGACCTAGATTTGAGTACTGTGTACAGGTGTAGAGTAATTATCGGAGAGGAGATATAAACATGCAGGAAAGAATACAAAAAAGAGCGACAAAACTGATAGTGGGATTCCAGAATTACAGTTATCTAACCTGGACCTCTCTTTAGTCAGCTTGTAGCTATGCCCTCGTGTTATTGTAGGTGGCTGTATTTTAAAAAACTTGTTATAGTCTTATTTATCGATTCCTCTGATCATCTTATACACCTGTATTAAGTCACCACGAATTCTTCTCTCTTCGAGACACTGTAGGCCGGTTTTTCTGAGTCGTTCCTCATAACTGTAATTCTGGAATCCCACTATCAAGCTCTTTTTTGTATTCTTTCTAGTATGTTTATGTCCCCTCTATGATAAGGACTCCACACCTGTACACAGTAATCCAATCTAGGTCTAACTAATACTTTATACAGTTTGACGATCACTTCCTTGCTCCTATGTTTAATATTTCTTTTTATCATACCTAACATTGCATTTGCCTTTTTCACTGCTACCTTAACTTGCTCACTCACCTTTCCTGTATGATCTATTATAACCCCTAGGTCCCTTTCCTTATCTATCTTTCTAATATTGTTTTCTCCCATTCTGTAATTATGTTCCATATTGGATCTACCCATGTGGATGACTGTACATTTATCTACATTAAACTCCATTTGCCAGCTTACAGACCATTCTCAAATTTTATCTAAATCCGACATCAATATATCCACTTCCGCTTTAGATGAGACACTACTGCATAGTTTTGTGTCATCGGCAAATTTTGCAATCATGGATCTCATATCAATGTCCAAATCATTTATATATATCAAGAACAAAATTGGTCCCAAAACCGAGCCCTGTGGCACACCCCTTTTCACTTCACACCACTCAGAGTACTCCTTATTTATGCCCACCCTCTGCCTTCTTCCCGTTAACCAATTTTCAATCCATTTGGCAACTTTCCCACATATTCCATGTGATTTTAACTTTCGAAATAATCTTTGATGAGGTACTCTATCAAAGGCCTTTGCAAAGTCTAGATAAATAACATCCACTGGCTCCCCTTTATCTATGATTTTAGTAACCTCCTCCATGAATTCTAATAGATTTGTTAAGCATGATCTCCCTCTAGTAAACCCATGCTGACTATTTCCAATTAGATTAAATTTGTCTAAATGCATTACAATGGGATTCCAGAATTACAGTTATGAGGTAAGACTCAGAGAAACTGGCCTACAGTGTCTAGAAAAGAGAAGAATTTGAGGTGATTTAATACAAGTTTATAAGATAATGAAGAGAAAGGATAAATTAGACTATTACAGGTTTTTCAAAGTACAGTCAGCTACAAGATCTAGAGAGCACTGCTACAAATTTATTAAAGAAAGATCCAGATTAAATACTAGATGAGAGTGATGAATGTTTGGAATGCATTGCCATGGAGAATAGTGGGGGCTGGGTCAGTTAATGCATTGAAAAATAGATTGTATGCACATAGTTATTTTTAGAACACGCTGAGTAGAAGAAATTGGTTGTATTCAGTCTCTGAAGAGCCTTCCAGAACAGTTAAGTTAAGATGGATATAAATAATGAAGAACTAAAGTGGCGCCTGGAAACGATTCCTTCCACATAAATTTGCCATCTGAGTAATTCAGACCTTCAGATGTTTTTTTAAGGTATCATTTGTTTTTCTCTTCTTTGGTTTCTCTTGACTTTGATATTTCCCACAGTCGTACGGTTTTTCAGATCGTTCTTTTCAAATACAATTACAATTAGTTTTTGCCTGTCTCCTTTTTATTTAAGTAAATGGTGAACTTTGAATATATTTTTCTTTTAATATTTTCTAATTTTAATCTGCAGTTGTCTATGGTGTGTGGCATTCTTCTAAACCAACACTTTTTTGTTACTACAAGTGATTTTTCTGTTCATGTATCCCTTGTGCAAGATTAAAATCTATACTGCAATATTATTTCATATATCACTGCAAGACTCTTTGTACCACTTCCAGCACTATGTTGGTCATTTTTGTAACAATTTTCTGGTAGCCTGCTTTAGCTTTGCAATCATGTTCTTTGTTTATGTTGTACACTAGGCATGTGCAACTTCATAATGAGAGCTGGCTAGATAGGAAATTTTAAATATATTAGCCAGCCATACCATAAGATGTTATTGTACAATTTAAAGATATTGGTATTTACTTGGCCCAAAAATCTATAGTTTATGTGCATTTTGTTAATTATGTAATTACGTTAAGTTACGTCATTGGAATGTTTTTTAAGTACAAGTAGGGGGGCTCAGTGATCTTGAGGTAATGTGTCCGCCTCGAGTACCTGAGGTCGCTTGTATGAATTACGGTGGAGACCGCGATTTTTTCATGTGGATTTTCTGGTAAAAATTCCCCTGATCTCTTGGTAGTAAGATTGTACTCCCATGTTCAGTGTCAAGCATGTTAAAAATACCTTGGCAGTTGGAAATAAAAAAGAGTAGGCTTAACAGCCGCTGTCCAGATAAAATTTATAGTTAAAAATCTACCCAAATTATTTGTATCTTACCCCAATCTTAGTAAGCCGCAGGAAGTTGTAAAATACCTACTACATATAGCCAAAGCTTTTGCTACCTGGCAACAGACATTAACATGCCTATTTGAATACCAGGATTCCAAGTAGATTAACAGTAAAATATACATTTTATGGGAACTTTAATCTGCTATTTACTATTAATTGTGTGCGGCAGACCTGGATGAGCAGTGTCCTCCTTGTCTGAGATTCTTAAACTTTACTTAGCTTTCTAAATGCTGAAGATTTTACGGAAACATTATTGCAGATATTTTACAATTTTGTAATGCATATGTTTAGGAATTACAAATGCCTGAGTGGTCTGCCAGGGTCTTTGTGAATGACAAGGACAAAAATAGTACCACTGCCTCACAGAGAGCATGTCGTATGAGGCGACTAACTGTGTGACATGGCATAACACTGGCCATGGTTAGGTGGTTTGTTTAGAGCAGCATAGATGGCGCCTAACAGGCTGCAGGTGTACTTTGCTCTAGTGTTTGAGTCTATGAAGATTGACTAGCAGGTTAACCACCTTCCGTAATCGCTTGCCCCAATGCAGCGGAGTATTAAGCTGCTCAAGCCTAGCCCGCTAAGTAGGAAACCCTTCTCCCGGCTACATCCAGCTCATAGCAGAGCTGAGACTTGCACAGGGGCATTTGCCCCTGTAGAAGTACAGGTCGACTAAGAACTAAGAGTACTTGTATTTTATGGGCGTCATATTATGTAACTTTAAAATTATTTAAACATTTTCCGCTTCACTTTGTTTACTGCTCTTCTACACCTTAGGGGTTGTAGACCTCTTTTTGTATATACTTGCAATCGAGAGTACTGACAAACAGGTGATTGGTCTATGGTGTATAAACATTTTTGTAAAGGATTAAATTGGTGATATGATGAATTTTTGTATTTTTATGATGTGAATTGAGATCCTATGAAAGAAATTCCAATTAATAATACTGTGTTCAATAAATAAATTGTATTCACTTCCTTCAACGATTGAACATAACACCCATTGTTCAGGAACCACTTAGGAATCAGGGATCTTCAGTATTTTGATTTTATACTTCTTCTCCACATGCTCCGTTTATCGATCTACAACTTTCTATAAGTCTTCACCTTCTAAACACAAGAACATCTGCATTTTAGATAATGGTAAATTTGTATCCCTATATTAATAATCCTGGTATATTTTCAGCCGTTTCTATTTGTTCTTGTTTCACTGCTTTCAAAAGCTCCTCGTTATGTTTCAAATCAGCATTTGATAAACTACTAGGGCGCTTCAAATGAAAGCTTTAAAACTGCGATAGAAATTTGAAACGGTGTGTTATTTTCATGTAAATGGACAATGTCATTACTAAGATATTGTTAGGTTTCATTTGAAGCACCCTTGGACATTGACTCGGACAAAGGACATTGGCTTGGTAGATGATCTATGTATGTCTGCTATTAGATAAGAAAAACATGTGCAGCAAAAGACATACAGACTAGCCATATAAGCAGCAACACCAGAATTGCAGACTACTGAGTACAAAACAAAGGATATAAAAATAAATAACAAGCAAAAAGACTGGGTAAAGATTTGTGGTATTTTGTAATATCAGCAAAGATGGAGAGGAAAGAAAATCTAGATTTTAACATCAGAATTAACAAAGCTGGATTTGCTTTTAAGCCTCATTCTCTCTGGAAAAAAATTATTAGCTCTTTAACATTAATGTAAAAATCACTGGAGTGTGTAGCCTAGTCGACAGTGAGCTGGCTTGCTAAGACTGGGATTACAGCCTGCCTGGGTTTGAAATCACAGACAGACAGAAAAAGATCAGAGCATTGTTCATTTCTGGTATAACCACTCCTCCATTTGACTCAGCTGTAAATGGGTACCTGACATATGAGTTGGGGAAGGTATAAACAGCAAGGAAGGAAACTGTCCACCCCACCTCACATGGACTGTGGCTTAGTGCATGAAGAGTTATCTTCATTCCCGACGGCAATTGTTGACCTTTACATTTAAGCCACTTGTCAGAAATAAAGTGTTACTAAGTCACACCTTATTTGAGGTGGAGTGTCCAGTTTCTGTCCTCATCGTCATTCTTTCCCTTACCGTAAATCAGTACTCAGTTGCAGCTTGATCAACTTAAGAGTACTGGCAGCAGGAGTTGAACACTGCACCTTTGCTGTGAATAGCATGACTTAGAAAAATAGTATAAAACTAACAGCATCCCATCTAGACCGCATACCTTCACAGACATATTTCCTGTTAGATGGCTAGATATAATAACAAATACAGATTTGCAACAAAGAGCACAACAACGATGCAGCTGGAGATTGGGAAGACAAAGTGGAGGCGGATAGAACATACTTTCAGAAACCACAGGAGAAGAGAAGAATTTTATCATTTATTTATGTCAGACTCATGTCTAGAGATTTTTTTAAAGGGGATGGTCATAAGTCTTTACCTCAACCATGAGGGAATGTCACAGAGAGCTGTCAATTTTGCTCAATGTTTATTCCTTTTCAATATAGCTTCCCCCTAAAGTGACACGTTTCTATTATACCATCTGTACTTTTATTCATTTCAATTTTTTGTCCTGTTTGTGCCTTTCAGCATCAAGTTATGATGAGGTTTCTTGACCGGGATCTAGTATGTGCTTCGTACATGGAGAGTTTCACTGCTTTTGTTATTTCTGCTATCCATCTTTTGCATGTGCAGTCCTTAGCTTTGTATCTACTGTACATATATAGCATTGCTTTCTGAGGTATACTATCTGGTGTTTGGCATGTCACGTGGCTGAACCATTTGGTTTGTTGTCACTTTATGAGGTCTAGCACTGGTGTTGTACCTACTTGTCTCCTAATATATTCATTTCTAATTCTTGTTACTCCAAGCATTTTGTGCAGGCATTTCATCTCTGTTGTTACAATGTGTATTTTATCTTTGTTTATTAATGTCCAATTCTGGCACTGATAGCACAATGTGGGTAGGAATCTATACATGACATTGAAACGACCTAGGAAAATAGTACACCCTATATTGTTAATTAAACCAGTTATAACATGCCAGTATGACTTCATCACTGTCAAAATGATTTCCTTTGAGCTATTTTTTATGATTTGGGAAGAGAAAAATGTATGGTGTAGCCAAATCAAGAGAATAGGATGAACATGAAATAATTTGAATATTCAAAGCTTTGACTTCTTGCTGCACAAGACAAGCTTTGTGAGAGGACACAATGTCTTGAAGCAAAGGAAGATTTTTTAGTGTGTGTTATTCCTCATTTTCTGGTCACAGCCTTTCTTAGTATAGTGAAGAGAACTGCTTTGTATTGTCCATCAATCGTGTTGCCAAAAGAGAGATAAGCTTTCAATAGCAATTTTGCCATTTTAAAAAATGGAAGCATCACTTTTCCAGCATATTTCTGTGCTCTCTGCTTGACAGGTGTAGGAGAGTCTGCAGTTTTCTGTTCCATGCTGGAAATTGTGGATTCGGGTTTATAATGGTGAACCCAAGTCTCATCTACTGTCCCCACGGTCTTCAAAATGTTTTTGATCAACTGTTAACAATAATTCCCTCTCATCTGCTTTTGTTAATGCAGACACACACTTTTCTCATGTTCCGTTTGTTGTGCAAAATTCTATTTACTGTTGCTTCACTAAGTTTTACTGCAATAGCCATCTACGCAATTGTCATTTTTGTATCCTAGTCAATGATTTTCTTCACTCTTACTGCATTATTATCGTTGCATCTGAGGCACATCTTACAGATCAGCAACAATTGAGAGGCCACATTTAAGCTGTCTACACAAGTGTTTTATCAACTCATATTTTTTTCTTCTTCGTTCGTTCTCAATCTCTAGCTACACGCGCTGAAAAAGGCTTTGCAAGTAGTCGGATGTTGTCCAGAGAACAGATTAACTAAACATCTTTATACTTGTTTAGAAAACTCATCAGTTTACAACCAGGTATATTGCATTGTCAGAATTTACAGCTTGACTGCAATGTTTACTTCAGCAGGTATTTTTTAGTACCGGGTTAGTCTTTCCTCTACGATCCCTTCTCCTTAGCTCATCTGCTCTACAACTTGATCCCATCAACACATACAAAAGATAGGAGTCATGAAACACTGGGTCCATCTCCCTATGTATTTCTATGAGCGTTTTTTTCTTGCAATATCAAGAATTTAATCACAGGTCTGGCCTATAACTTATCCATTTCATTAAAGCAACAAATCTGTTTAAAATAATATGTTGTACCATGTATCAGAACAGAAAACTCGTTGAAAAAAATCACAATTCACAGGCCCAGTAGTGAAAATATAAGGAACTTTAAAAGTGCTAAGTTTCAACTTTCTACTGCTACTCTTTGGTGGTTAGGGTCAAGACTTATGGCCAAGCACTTATATAGCTGATGATGCTAAGATGCAGATGTGTGTTTTTTTTATCTCAAAATATCTTTCAGATTTAAAAATGTGCATTATTTATTTCTTTTACTTTTACAAATCCACATTGCTCTTCTTGTACATTTGCTTTGCTGTTGTTGTGAGTTTGAAACATGGGTATCCTCATAAAAAAATATTTTTAACATTGTTCATATACAGATTGATTTTCTATTTGGCAGGTAAGTAGCAGGTGACCTGAAAGATTTGTGCTGGGGCTGGTAACATCACTTGTGTAAAAACCATTGCCAATGAAACTACACTGCAATTAAATGGACTCAGGATATAAGCTGGCACAGGTAAATCCGAATGTAGGGCTAGGTCTATACTTCAGATATTAGGAAATATTTTTTTAGTCAGAGAGTGGTGTCTGCTTGGAATGCATTGCCAGGGGAGGTAGTGGAGGCAGGGACAGTTAATGCATTAAGAATAAACTGGATGCGCATAGCTTTTAGAGCAAGGTGATGTAAATGTAACTGGTTGTATACAGACTCTGCAGGGTCTTCTAAACCAGTATAAAGACGTTAAGTTAAGTTAAGTTAAGTTAAGTTAAGTTCATCAAATGGAACGACAGGTAAAATAAATATATTCTATATTTTCACATTACGTTTTCATAAATTGTTTGTTGCTGACAAATCTATCAAAATATATTTTAACATGTCTGTTGGAATTTATCCTTTTGTCGTGACTAATAAATCTTATTGTGGAGGTTTGTAACTAAAACTAGACCAGAGTTTGTTAAAGCCGGTATCATTTCACAAGTAAGGTCATTTGCTTTATTTCATGTAATAAATGAAATAATGAAAACACACATTACTAACAGGATACCTTAGTAAAATGTATGTGTGTAGTTACAATTAAATAACATAACAAAATTGGCACAATACCAGAATAAGAATGTTAGGACTTCAAATCTGTTGAGTTAAGCACAAGCAAAAAACCATGAATGAGAAAAAAGGTAAACACAATTAGGTATGACTGACTAGAAGTGACAAGATATAATCAAAGGAAAGGGAGAAGGAATGAAAAAATACAAAGGTACACAAGACAGATGTCTTGAGGAATGGCAACAAATCTGAGATGTTTATATCATTAGTGCCATAATGATCGGCAATGTTGAGAGGTTGTGCAATTAGTTTCAGTGCTATTCTAATGAATGCGAGAAGAGCTTTTAAATCTAAATGTTTTTCATGAGGTGGAAGTAATTTAACTTGACTTCTTAAAGTGTTAAAGACTTTCGCTTAGAAAACCACTTACTTAACTTACTTTACATTATACTGATACGCTCACTACAGTCTTACTACTTACTTTTGCAAGATTGGTGTGAATCGTTCCTCCAACTAAAAATGTAAAGCAATAAACCTGTTTTCCTCACACTTAATCCACTGTTAGAGGCAGCTGCCTTCTGCGAGTACTCAAAACAAGTAATCCTTTTAGTGGACAGTACAATAGATGCTTTGTTGTGATAACTACGTGTCGTCCTAGATAGCAAAATTACATTTGTACGAGACGGTCAGTCTGCAGTGCAGAATGAACGTAGATTTGAAACAGCCAATCTTCCAGTCACTATAAGATAACAAATTGAATGAAGAATATAGTTCGTCCACTAATGCGAGATCTCATAATAAAGGACTCCGTGATTGTCATCATGTAGTCGGTATGTGTCTACCTGCCGACCTGCAGCCTAGCAGACACTTTACCTTACGTCTGCCGCTATCGCAGCCTAACAGCACCAGTGCCCTCTCCATTGATTGTACCTACTACTTCCTGAGAGAGGAGATTTATCGAAAATCACAGACTTTCATTTATTGACTGTCTGCTAGACCTTCACATATTATTTCACTGATTAGTACATCCATTTTTATTTCTACTGACAAGTTAATACTAAATATGCACAGCTAATTGTAACGATATGCATAAATCAGTGTGCACTAGAAATTAAACTAACGACCTAGTTTTCTCCACACGATTTCATTTACATATTCTTACTGTAGTGCTAATTCAATTTGTGCTCGACTTCAAATGGAAAATGAGCGAAATTTGAAATGTTCAATTGTCCTTTACATATTAACTGCGGTAGCCTTTAAAACAAATGTCATGATTTGTTACACTTTAGTCTTTTCGTATGTGATTTGCATGTTTATTCTATACTCAGGCGATTAATAAAATATACACTTACACTTAGTGACTTACACAATGATCTACAGACCTATATTATGAATGCTAGAAAACTACCCGAAGTAAAGTAATGCTGCAAGGGGTAATCTGTTCGTCAGAAATGCTCCACCTTCCAGCAAGTGCTTCGGTCCTTTTAGGTTATTGGCACTCCTATAAAAAAAAGGGGGGGGGGGGGGGTCTGTTACCCGGTGGTTGTTTATTGTATTCTTTTTTGTTTTATTTTTCCTACCAGACTTGGGGATTGAACTCACCCCTAATGCCAATGGCCCTATTCTATTGTATTTATTTTGCTAATGCTTTTAACAAGATTTTATTCCCCTTGACATGGCCGTTTTCCGTTTGCGTGGACTTCTATTTCCCCTATTTTAACCAACTTCCCCATGAAACAGACCTGAAATTGTGTACACATCTCTAAACAGTCAAATTGTTACGGATCCTCGAGTGTGAAAACAAACCCCCCCCCCCCCCCCCCCCCAAAAAAAAAACGCCAATAACTACTAAACAAATAAAAAATTGGACACTCCTGTAGTTAAAAAAAAAAATTATAAAATGTCTTAGTATATATAAAAGCTTCTTTCCAAAAACAGTGTTGTTTTTTTTAACTTGTTTTTATGGTTGTATTCACATCGCTAGCTGGAGATTACGATGAAGCGTGCATTTAAACTGTATGAAAATTTTAGACTTACTATATTACATTCCTTTTTCTGTTGCTGCTGTTCCATAGCCAAAACACCTTTTGTTGTTGACCTTTCGTTCAAGCCTAATTGCTTCAGCTGGTCGTATGCAGATGCGGCCACAACTTCTTCTGTCTACTTCACAAGCTTGGACTTGGCTATGGACCTCGCCTGCCTCAACGCTGTAACCAGCACTACGTTTGGTCATTTTAAAGAGTGATACGCACGTAATCTAAACTATGTCACAATTATGTCAATCATGATGGTCAGTAGTTTTGTTACGGGATGTTGGCAAGCCAGGGTAACCTGGTTTGGCATGTGTTGATTTGGCGGTTCTGGTGAAGTAAGTGTTTATTATTCTGAGGCTGGTTTTGCTGTTGGCTTCAACCTCGATGTTTACTAGGGCAGTTATCGTTATACTCTATTGTTCCGTCACATGTATCGTTCTTATCTTAGGGGCACCTTCCACGATGAAAGAATGTGTTCCAGAGCTTTGTTCACTATGGACATTCAGCATCATCATACTATCTACATTTCATATCGTTTGTTGCTGGTGGCAGGAGATCATCTGTTGATCTGATAATAAAGCTGAGTAGTTGAGTCGCCCTATGTCATGTATCATCCCATATCCTATGTAAAGCTCCATCCCACATTGATCTTGGTGCACTGCATATTCTTTCTTTTTATTCATCCTTCTCTCGGATTTCATGGAGTATCACATCTTTCCGTTCCATGTTTGATGCCTTAGACCACAAACGAGTGACACCATTGTTAAATTCCAGCCTATTGGTCTTGGTGTAACCGACTACCTCATTCAGTTTCAAAGTTTCATAGGTAGTTCCTTCAGCTTCGCTCACTTACCGCTCCTGTCAGTGTTTAGCATGAGCTGGATATGGTCCGGACGATCAAAACTGATGAATCGTCCAATTTCATTGCTAGTCTAGCTTTTTCCACTTTGAAGTTTTCTACTAGTAAAAGTCAGTAGCATGTACATTGTAGAACGTCGCTTCTTACAACCGCCATCTATTTGGCTGTTATAAGTTTTTTGTCAAGTGTGCAGTACGGTGCATTACTTTCCGTACGTGGAGGAGCAATCACCCGGGAAAGAAACAAACCAGTGTTCTACTACTGACTTGAAATGGGAGTACCAGCTTTCATTCTTTATAGTACATCATATGCCTGGTTGCACTCCAAATCATTTCATTGTAAACCTGTTAAATTTTCTCTCTGCGCTTTCCACTGCTCTCACGTCTATCCCATATAAGTGTAGTGGTGATGGTTTCAAGATCACAGTAAACTGAACGAAAAGTGTCTTGAATTTCCCAATTAACATTCTCCGATCTATGATCTAGTCTTTTGTCTGCTATTTTGTTGTACTTATCCGTGATTTCAAGCGAGGCATCATATAAGTATACTACCAAGGCTTTCAAGTGGCTCCTGGTTGTCAGTGGCAGTTCTCTGGTCTGACTCACTAAACGGGACCTCAGATGTTGTTCCTTTCCTGATCGATAAATTCCACGATTTCTTTAGCTTGAAGCTCATTTTGCACCAGTTGATTCGTCCTAGTATTCTGCGAGCTTCATTTTCACCTGATGTCATAATTATTGTGTCATCTGTGAATGTTTGAAGTGGCGGCATATAACAATCTCCGCCTATGTCCGGTTGTCTCACGAGTGCTGCAGCTGCCTTGATAAATGTCTGCATGGCCAGCACAAACACTATTTGTGAATTGATACGTCCCAACGTTATTCCAGTCGCTGGCCAGTCAATTGAGTCATGTATTGATCAGAAAATACTGTGAAGTACAGTTTGAGTAATGATGTAATCTCGTGTGGTATAGTGTACATCTCAGTGATTGGGATGTGAACAGCACCGGTAGACACCATCACAGAGGGTGAGACACCAAAATGCAAAATGGGACTTTTTATGTCACTAACTATATGACATATGTGTGCAGTGTTTCATTACAGAAATGGATTATTTAACAAATATTTGTATTTCTAATGTCCGTTATAACTACACAAACATTTTTTCGTAGGCCCAGCTAACATGTACCGTATCAATATGCATATATATACAATATACCTGCATGTCACTGAATTAATATACCTAGTAAAAACTGCACAGTGTACAATGCATGCAACGCAGGGGGGGGGGGGGGGGGGTTGTAGGGTTGGGAGGGGGGGGGGGTCATTACTGGAACGGCATGCTGCATTTGCTTGTTTGTGGCAGCTGAAAGGCTTCAAAAGGCTGCATAATCAGGAACGCGACCCAAATTTGATCAAGGGCACCATCAAGGAAGTAGAAGCCATGTTTGAGGTTGTTCAAGCTAATAGTCTTATTTCTGCCACTGGAGAAGAGTTACTTGTCCCTTCCAAAATTAACCACTTTCTGTGATGGGTTATGGGGAGGAAGACCAACGTCAGGTCAGGCAAAATATACAGATCAGACATGTTAGTCAGGGTCAGGCAAAACATACTGGCCAAGACCCTCACCTCGGCTTCCTGGTAGCCCTCCCTGGAAACTGGCTGTTTTCATAGCAGCCAGGCTAATGGATGAGCGATCGACGTGATCCCCTTAGTAATGAGTGACACGCAGATGAAGCAAAGCATAACACAACCGTCTGGAGGACCCAGGTCCACCTTCATCAGCACGTTCGGGATGTGAGAAAAGCTACTGCAACCCGCCCCTTAACGCCCTTTTCAAAGCGCACAGAAGAGTAACCTACTTATTATGGCCATTCGCAAACAACAACAACATTGATGAGTTATCCGAGGATTAGCTTTTAAGGGAGATACCAAGATTGAGGAGCCACCTGGAAGCAGCGGAGATTAATTTCGAAAAAGCCGAAGGCTGGTCAGTATTTGCCGTTTTGAAATTCATAGCTGAATGGGACTTCCTAGAATCTCCCCCCTTCCTCTAACTAAACCTACAATTATTTCTCACGATCTGTGTGTCTGTGGCTTCACAGCAGAGAAGTTTCTCAAATCGGAAACTTATAAAGAACTATTTGCGATATACCATAGGACAGTCGAAGCTTTCCGATCTTGCGATATTATCAGTAGAAAGTGATTCAGCGAAAGACATTGATTTCGATAAAGTGATTAACAATTTTGAAGACCAGGAAAGGAAAGTTCTAATTTATTCAAGATTTAATATCATTTAATGTTATTGCTTGGACAGTTACTGATTGTGCAAACTCAATATATAATCTTATCTCACGTTACTGCAGCATTTAATGCTTAATGCTAGAATACACAAAATTAACGTAATTTATATGTAGTTCACGAGTTTACCTCGAATTCTATTGTTTTCTTCTAATGTCCTTTGCAAATTTAGGTCAAAAATTGGCAGACAGTACTAAGGATTATATATGATATGGTCATGGCCTACTCTAGATATCTAGAGTTGGCTGTAGTCTGCTACAGTAGGACTCGGAGGAGATCCATGGGGGAAGGTAAGTTGACACCATGAATTACCGCACTTGGTGACACCAACTTCAGGGACGGCACTGTCCCGTTAGATCCAGCTATATAACACCAATGTCTAGTATTTCAGATAACGCTTTCTGTATTGCTTCCCATATCATTGTGCTATGCTCTAGACATCAGGGGATTCATGTCTTATGGATGAATGGGTCAATATACCCGTTCTTCAATCGATTTGCAGATAATCTGTTTCCTACTACAGAGAAGAATATCTTTCCTTCAACGTTAAGTAACGAAGTTAGCCTGCATTGGCAAAATGCCAGTGGAATTATGTCCTTTTAGGATTCACCTTCTTCCATTCGTTGCTTGTGTGTAAGTTCTTCCATGCAGTGGGGTCAGTTGATCACTTGTGAATATTGTTTATATACATATAGGATCACGGCGATCAGCAATGCGTCAGCAGGCTGCAACACTCTGAGTGGTGTGAAGTAAAAAGTGGAGTGCCACAGAGTTCAGTTTTGGGTCCAATTTTGTTCTTGATATATATTAAACGATTTGAACATTGATATGGGATCCATGATTGCAAAATTCGATTGCAAAATTTGATACAAAACTATGCAGTAGTGTCTCATCTAAAGCAGAAGTCGATATATTGAGGTCGGATTTAGATAAAATTCTAGAATGGTCTGTAAACTGGCAAACAGAGTTTAATGTAGATAAATGTAGTAAACCACATGGGTAGATCCAATATGGAACATAATTACAGAATGGGAGAGAACAATATTAGAAAGATAGATAAGGAAAGGGACCTAGGGGTTATAATAGATCATACAGGAAATTATATCTTTTGGTATTCGCCCATCCTCCATTCTGCAAATGTGACCAAGCCCCCGCAAGCGGCGCTGGCGTAGTATCGTAACTAAGCTGACAATATTTGCATGGTTCAACACTTCGTTGTAAGTCACTCCATGAAATTCCAAGAATGCGTCTCAGGCAGCGCATATGAAAAGCATTTAGCAGTTTTTTCTAATGAGACATACAGAGTCCATGTTTCGCTGCCATAGAGCAGAGTACTAATCACACAGGATCTGTACACAGCAACCTTTGTTGAGATGGTCAGCATGTTGTTATTCCACACGCTGTGAGAGCCTGGCACGTGCTGATGATGCCAATCCTAATCGTTTCTGAAGCTCTGAAGAAGGGAACGAAGAAGGAATCGAAGAGGGAATGCTAAACCGAGAACCGAAAATGCCAGCTAAAGTCGAATGTGTAGGACCGAAAGGTGCAGATATCGTAGTCAAGCTGCAAACTTCGACTCAACGCATTCCGTTCTCTGGACAATATCCTGATACTCGCAAAGCCATTTTTATGGCTTGCTAGCGGAAGATTGAGAACGAACGAGGAAGAAGAAGAGGAATAAATAGATACAATGTGTATATTTTACGTATTAGCTGCAGAAGACAGTAAAACTAAGCTTAGACATCATTTGTCATATTTTAGTCTTTGCGTGTGTTTTGTTTACCTACATACACTTGTCTCAGGGCATCGTTAAAATTAAAAATTACGTCCGATTGCCACTTAAATAATTATATATTTATAGCAACAATAATAGTTGGCCATCAGAAGCGTAGGTTTGTATTGTGATATGTGATCATGTATAGCTGTCAAGTCCTATCCTAATACAACAGACCCTACTATACCTGGCTGGATTCGGTAGGTGGGTTGTTGCATATTATGTGCTTTCGAGTCTCAGCAATTATGTTCCGCTCAATGATGTGAGCACCTTGTGTGATGGCAGAACGGCCCTGCACCATAACCTCCTAAGAAGTAATATGAATGTTGAATTTGTTCAGAGACACTTTCAATAAGTCATTGTAGCGGGTTTTTTTCGGCCACCCTGATGAACGTTTACCTGTTCTGTGTTCATAGTACAGTAGTTGCTTTGGGAGACGGTTGTCGGACGTGCGAACAACATGCCAAGTCTATATTAATTCGGACTCTCTGTCACATAGATGCTCGAGAATTATACCTAGTTGAGAACCAGCTTTGGGTACTTTATCCTGCCAGTTGAATTTTGAACAGCCTGTAGAGACAGCAAATATGGAAATGGTTGAGTTTCTTGTATGTCTGCTATAGGCTGCAGGCTGCCTATGTTTGGCAGACGCACATCAGAGTGATAAGCACGACAGCTCGATAGATTTTGAATTTGATGGTAATGCTGATTATTTTGTGGTCCTTAACGTTTGCTCGTGGTCTTCTAAAGCAGCACTTGTTTTGATAATCCTGTTGTGAATCTCAAGAGTTGATATTCGCTTCTCTGGGGATACACTATAAGGCTATCAGCTGCCTTGATATGTTGATCCTGCACAACTATGTTTGATTCTTGGTAAGACTTCATAGAAGCCGGTTGGAACATTACTTCTGTTCTTAGTATTAACAGTTAGACCGATAGTGGTGCATGCAAATGAAATTCATCCATGTCTTGTCTTGTTCTGAGCAAATGTTAATGGCGCAGTCACCATCAAAGAGGAGATTTATGATGGTTGTTTCTTTCACCTTAATGTCGGATTCACCTTAATGTCGGATTCACCTTAATGGGGATTCCGTGGCGAAGTGATTAAGCCGTCGACCTCGTGATCAGGTGGTGTGGGTTCGACTCCGGACTCCGCCGTCTTTTTCACGGGTGCTTGATGCGGAGTCCACTGCATCTCGTAGTCGCCACCTAGTCGTCTTGTCCTTGACTTGCCACTGGGGTAGGAGAGGCACGAGACGAGAGAGTGAAAATTAAAAGCAGCGCATTTAATCCTTACTAAAAATAGCGCTAGCATAATTAATTATGCCATCAACGTCTACGATGGACGGCGGCCTTTGCCTTCAATCTCGGACCGTAGGAGCCTGAGATTGAATAACTCACAACCGTTTTATATCTTATATGTACGACAGTGGCAAATGCATGTCCATCATTAGCTCGTTCCGTCTTGTCAGACGATAGTAATTGTGCTTTGAAAAGGTTTGCAACTACAGTCCATGACGGTACTGAATGTGACTCGTAAGACCAATCCGGGCAGAAAAGCGTCTTCCACAGTGTGTGCCAAACAAATATGGACCATTTGCGGCATCGCATGGTGTGGCGTGTCTTCTCAAACTCTTGAGTCCTTAGCCTATCAGCAATCAGTATCGTTTTGTCTGTATTCTATGCTTAATCATGCCCCTCCATGTAACACGATCCATGGCGTCCTGTTCCCATGATTCCAAATCGATGATTGCGTCATTCATATCCCGCTTGCATACATCCTTGTACCGAAGTAATGGCCAGTCCCGAGACCTTTTCCCGAACTGTAATTATGGGGAGGCATGTATAGCATCAGAAAACATGGTTGCAAAAACCCCGCCAAACAGTGATCGAGCAAGACTGGGAAGACTGGACAATTCACCATCATGCAGTACATGAGATATAATAAAACTTGCGAACAACTGACGATTGGCCAGTCCTTCCCTGTTGACAGCGTGACAACACTTAGTCAGATCAACAAAAGGCATGTACAAGTGACGTTGCTGTTCTAGTTATTTCTCCTTGACTTGACGAACTGCAAATATTACGTCGACAGCCCCGCAAGATGATTTGCTAAGCCGCTTAGCAAAACTCGAGCTCTTGTACGTAAGGACAATGGCATCTTTCAGTTCCTGAGATAACTGTCTTTTATGGGGAATTTAAGGAAAAAGTATGTTAGCTTATGAAGCATCATAGAGCCTCCTTCTTTGTAAACCTATACATATGTTCTTAAATTATTCTCGAAAGACGCGTCGTAGACTTATACAGATTGAATGGGTTCACATTTGTTAAATATCCACCATCATCAGTACACTTTGTCAAACAAATGTGTACCCCTTTTTTTCTCGCCATCCTTCTCCCGCTACTGAGGGACAACATGTGAAGGACCCGAAATTGTTGTTGTTGTTTTGTTGTTTAATGCCCACAATTAGTAAGTTTACTCTTTTGTGCGCCCTGAAAAGGACGTTAAGTGGCTGGTTATAGTAGCCTTCCTCACATTCCGAGCATGCTGATGAAAGTGGACCACGGTCCTCCAGGCGGTTGTGCTATGCTTAGCTTTATCTGCGTGGCCTTCACTACTACGGGGACCACATGGATCCACATCTCGTCAACTAGGATGTCTTGAAAACAGCATAATTTCAGGGAACGCTATATAGAAGAGAGAATGTTGTCTTGGTCAGTGTATTGTGCCTGACCCAGACGCTACGTCCTGGTCAGTGTATTGTGCCTGACCCAGACCCTACGTCCTGGTCAGTGTATTGTGCCTGACCTAGACGCTACGTCCTGGTCAGTGTATTGTGCCTGACCCAGACCCTACGTCCTGGTCAGTATGTTGTGTCTGACTCAACTAGCGTCTCAGTTCTCCAAAAGACCCAGTATTATATTTGCATTGAACTGTTCCCTCATTTAATTATATTGAGTAAGTTCATTTTTGGTTGTTGCAGAAAGCACATCTTGCTATGTCAAAATGGCTTACATTATCCTGAGAAGTGGATCATCTCTTGTCGTAATCCCACGCTGTTCTAACTTACTCAATTCTTACTTCACATATACATATTATTTCCATTCCATCAAACAATGAGATGTCTTGTCTTGAGTAAAACTATATTATGTCCTTTCTTAGGGCAACTCAGACATCGACCAGGACGTCGCGTCAGGGCCAGGCACAATACACTGAGAAAGACCACAATTTCTCTTCCATGTAGCGTTCAATGGAAACAGGCTGTTTTCAAGCTAGCCTGGCTAACGTATGTGGATTGATGTGATCCCCGTAGTAGTGAGCGCCACGCAGATGAAGCCAAGCATAGCACAACCACCTGGAGGATCGCGGTCCACCTTCATCAGCACACTCATGATGTGAGGAAAGATACTACAACCCACCACTTAACGTCCTTTTCAGGGCCCACAAAAGGGTCAACTTACTCATTGTGGACATTCTCTCCCCTCTCCCCTGCTGAACTCCGTCGGGGTATGGCGAGAGATCAGTGTGTGTGAGTAGATGTATATGACTTATGGATAAAGTCTGCTAGGTCAGACAGTCCCTGGACAGTAAGCAGGAGAGGTATTTTAACACAGATGACATTTTTCAAATCAGAACAGCGACTATAATGAAGTCGGTGATTATTTGTTGTGTGGTAGGGTTTTTTTTGTATTGATAAGGCGATATAGCATGTGTTTTCTTCATATTAGTTAATTTATATTTCAATATGTTTCGAAGTAAATCATTGAAACTACGATTTCATTATATCGATATACACAATTATTACGTGTGTAATTATTATGTATGTAGCAATAGTAGCAGCAGCAGTAGTAGTAGTAGTAATAGAAGAAGTAGTAGTAGTAGTAGTAATAGTAGTAGTAGTAGTAGTAGTAGTAGTATCAGTAGCAGTAATAAGTTTTAGTGGTAATAGTAATAGTAGTATAGTAGCAGTAGTGTTGTTCGTCCATCGTAATCGATGAGGACCACTTTGTTAGCATTCACTGTAAACTGTTCTCGTGTCAGAATTCACTGTAAACTGTTCTCATGTCAGAATTCACTGTAAACTGTTCTTATGTCAGCATTTACTGTAAACTGTTCTCATGTCAGAATTCACTGTAAACTATTCTCATGTCAGAATTCACTGTAAACTGTTCTTATGTCAGCATTCACTGTAAACTGTTCTCATGTCAGAAATCACTGTAAACTGTTCTCATGTCAGCATTCACTTTAAACTGTTCTCATGAGTTCGAAGATGGCTAAATAAGCCAATCTGAGCCATGAATCGTATGTTGGATTTTGTACAGGGAAATAAGACACCTCCTTCCACCGGGGTTGAAGAAGAGTTGATGTGAGTTGACTTGTGGAGCCATCGTCTCTGGATGGC
Organism: Ariolimax columbianus; assembly: GCA_036924085.1. Classification (NCBI taxonomy): domain Eukaryota; kingdom Metazoa; phylum Mollusca; class Gastropoda; order Stylommatophora; family Arionidae; genus Ariolimax; species Ariolimax columbianus. The sequence continues at coordinate 64,943,432 of JAVGWX010000015.1, forward strand.
CTCATCTATTCTTGATGCCCCGTGTCTCTGAACACCCTCAGCAATTGTGCTACTCCAATCTGTGCGATTGGTGGCGATTCTTTCCCAAACTTCGTGGTTAATACCGCACTGAATCAGTGATCTCTTTAGTGTGTCCTTGTACCTTTTCCACTGCCCACCGATTGCTCTATTGCCATTTTGGAGTTCACGATAAAGCAGTTCTTTTGATAGACGTTGATCCGGCATGCGTACCACATGGCCAGCCCATCTCAGCTGTGCTGCACATATCATGGTGTGTATACTGGACATGCCAGATCGTGCTAGCACATCTGTATTTGGCACCATGTCCTGCCATCTAATCCTTAGCAGTTTCCGCAGGCGGTGCATGTGGAAATGATTTAATTTCCTGACATGGCGACTATAGACGGTCCAGGTTTCACATGCGTATAAGAGGGTATGTAGAACAATTGCAGCGTAGACCTTTATTTTTGTTTGAATCCTGATCCCTCGCTTATCTTACACTTTAGCATGAAGTCTACCAAATGTTTGAATCCTGATCCCTCGCTTATCTTACACTTTAGCATGAAGTCTACCAAATGTTTGAATCCTGATCCCTCGCTTATCTTACACTTTAGCATGAAGTCTACCAAATGTTTGAATCCTGATCCCTCGCTTATCTTACACTTTAGCATGAAGTCTACCAAATGTTTGAATCCTGATCCCTCACTTATCTTACACTTTAGCATGAAGTCTACCAAATGTTTGAATCCTGATCCCTCACTTATCTTACACTTTAGCATGACGTCTACCAAATGTTTGAATCCTGATCCCTCACTTATCTTACACTTTAGCATGACGTCTACCAAATGTCGCACTTACCCTAACTATTATTGTTTTCACCTCATCATTTATGTGAATAAATCGTAACGGTGTATGGAGACCTGATCCCTCACTTATCTTACACGGTGTATGGAGACCTGATCCCTCACTTATCTTACACGGTGTATGGAGAGGTATGGCCAAGTTTAGGTCCCCGGCAACATTTGTTGCAATGGTACTACAATTTCATGATAGCATGCGTACACAAGTTATTGATCAGGGAAACTACTCTGCCCCCTCTAGTGTTACTAACGGTGTGAAGCAGGGATGTGTCCTGGTCCCGGCTCTTTTCAATATGATCTTTTCTGCCATGCTGCGGAATGTCTGCAGCGATTGTGACGTCGTGTTCGGGTTTCATTACCGCACTGACGCGGGCTATTCAATCTGAGAAGGTTCAAGGCGAAAACCAAAGTCCACAAGGTAACCATACGTGATTTTATTTATGCCGATGACTGTGCCTTAAATTCCAATACGGTGGTTGGCATGCAGGAATGTATGGATCGGTTCGCCACAGATTGTGAAAACTTTGGCCTCAACATCTCTATCACAAAAACAGAGGTCCTGCATCAAACGGCTCCAGATATTGTCTGTTCACAGCCTTTAATCAAGGTACACGGCCACTGTTTAAAAAACGTTAACAAATTCACGTACCTTGGTAGTACTATATCCCTAGTAGTAGTAGTAGTAGTAGTAGTAGTAGTAGTAGTAGTAGTAGTAGTAATAGTAGTAGTAGTAATAGTAGTAGTAGTAGTAGTAGTAGTAGTAATTGCAGTATTAACAGTGGTAATAGTAGTAGTAGTAGTAATTGCAGTATTAACAGTAGTAGTAGTAGTAGTAGTAGTAGTAGTAGTAGTAATAGTAGTAGTAGTAGTAGTAGTAGTAATTGCAGTATTAACAGTAGTAGTGGTAGTAGTAGTAGTAGTAGTAGTAGTAGTAGTAGTAGAAGTAGTAGTAGTATAGTAGCAGTAATAGTAATTGCAGTATTAATAGTAGTAATAGTTGTTGTAGTAGTAGTAATCGTAGTAGTGATAGTGGTATTGGTATTAGTTGTAGTAGGTTTTGTAGTATTTGTATTATTGTTCTTAGTAATAGTAATAGAAGTAGTAGTATTAGTATTAGTAGTAGTAATTGTAGTAGTAGTAGTAGTAGTAGTAATAGTAGTAGTAGTAGTAGTAGTAGTAGTAGTAGAAGTAGTAGTTGTTGTTGTTGTTATTGTTGTTGTTGTTCTTGTTGAGATTATAAGATGCTTCAGCAAAATAATGTCACCACAAAGCTAATTCATATAACTCTGTACTGATTTTTACAAACTGCAGATATATTTCGTTTCTGACGTTGATTATTAAATTCTTGCTCGCAAGGTTTTTGGTTTAGAGAAATCTTGAAGTGTAATTGGGTAGGAGGTATCATTAAAAATCCTCTGCCTCATAATAGGATCAGTGACTCAAATTTGTTCCCGCGATACTTTTGTCATTTTATATCATCCAGGTAAGTAAAACATAACCTAAAATGAGAAGAAAACATATTTTATTACTTGTTTGCAATTTATTATTTATTGTCAATATAAAAAGCGTGTATATATATATATATATAATTATATATATATATATATATATATATATATATATATATATATATATATATATATATATATATATATATATATTAAGTGTAAAGACAATGTTGACACTGTAGAGGCATAGTGTGTGTACATTCTTGGTTCATGCATTCTCTTGAAAAAAAATACTTTTTAAAAATGGAAATGAATTCGAAGAAATAGTCATATTAGCATTAAAGTGCATAAAAAGTACTTTAAAAATGTTATCAAGTAATATTTGAGCGACATTTAAGCAAATGAAAAGATGCAGCATATATTTATCTGAATTATGACGGTTAGCCAGACACTCAGTTCACAAAATAATCTGGATTGGGTCTGAGGGCTAGTATGACCAACCTACCAACTAATACTCATCTGTACTCGTTGCCCCAGAAAACGTGTTTTTAACTTCATATATTTATGCTTGAACCTTTACCTACAGCTGTACGAAAAGTGCCCATATTTAGTTCAATGTCCATATTTGGTACACTACCCATATTGGCTGAGTGCCAATATTTCGCTCAGTGCCCATATTTGGTTAAGTGCCTATATTTGGTTCAGTGCCTATATTTGGTTCGGTGTCTATATTTGGTTCAGTGCCCATATTTGTTTTAGTGCCCATATTGGACTATGTGCTCAAATGTGGCACATTGTCCATATTTGGTCCAGTGTCCATATTTGGATCAGTCCAATTTTTGACTCAAGTATCTCAGTAGTGCTGACAACAATAATACAAGTGTTAATTGCAGTGGGAAAAAACTGTAATGGCAAATACTTCTGCATTGCTGCATGTAGAAATTGCAGAAAGTCAGTTTAGCTGTAAATAATATTGTTGCATTGCTAAACTGATCTTCCTTACTTAGTTGGTTCTCTACTATCCTGGGGTGTAGAGTCTTCTATCGTACTTAGTCGCTGCGTTTCTACCCTTAGGTGTAAAGTGTTTTCTATTATACTTAGTCGATCCTCCTCTACCCTGGGGTATAGAGTTTTCTAACGTACTTAGTCGATCCTCCTCTACCCTGGGGTATAGAGTTTTCTAACGTACTTAGTCGCTCCTTTTCTACCCTGGGGTATAGGGTTTTCTATCGTACTTAGTCGAACCTCTTCTACCCTGGGGTATAGAGTTTTCTAACGTACTTAGTCGCTCCTCTTCTACCCTGGGGCTATTCACATAGATGGTGAGGTGAATATAAGAGTAGCTAGGACAAGTGCGGCATTTTGGTAGACTTCATACTAAGGTGTGGGAAAGGCGAGGGATCAGGAAACAAACAAAAATAAAGGGATACTTTGCAATTGTTCTACATACCCTCTTATATGCATGTGAAACCTGGACTGTCTATAGTCGCCATGTCATGAAATTAAACCACTTCCACATGCTGAGGATTAGATGGCAGGACAAAGTGTTAAATACAGATGTGTTAACGCGATCGGGCATGTCCAGTGTACACATCATGATAGGTGCAGCACAGCTGAGATGGGCTGGCCATGTGGTACGCATGTCGGATCAACGTGTACCAAAAGAGCTGCTCTATCGTGAACTCCAAAATGGCAAGAGAGCGAGCGGCGGGCAGTGGAAAAGGTACAAGGACATACTAAAGATATCACTGATAGTTTTGTCCATCACAAGTGATGAAGACCACTCTCTTTGTTCAGCCGTGCGTACAGTCGTATCTCTTGCTGTGTCCGCTGAAATGGGTGACTTGCGCGGAGATTTGGATTAAAGGGAGGAAGAAACTGCGCCTTTTGTCAACCTCACTCACAGAGCCTAAGCTACCTTTTGCCAGTAGCAAGACATTCATCGAGACGACTGGAGATAGCATAGGATGCAGATTTTGCCTCAGGGTTACCACCGAAGCCTTCCCGTAAACATGTAGCCCGCAGGGTAAAAAGGTGGGAAGGCATCTAACGCAGTTTGTCGTGCCTTTCGATAACCACAAGAGGTCGTACGGACAACACTCAGCGTGTGAGTGAGTCTGGCATCTCTCCCCAGCTGTATTCAGTTCATCATAGTATCATCTAAAATTCCCACACGCCATATTCGTGAAGGTGAACCGGCAGAACTAACCCGTGAGATACGACACAGGTATAACTAGTTTAAGCGAAGCGCCATTCAGCCGGCGTCCAGACCAGGATAAACGGATGGAAGAAATCACACAACAAAGAACGAAATAAAAAGTCCAGACGGAAAACAACTGCACGTATCCGTGAACACAAGTGTAAGTCGTCGACTAGTGTGAATTCCAGGCAAATCCGTGGTCTGGCGGCATCCATAATGATCCAAAACAGTAGAGAAATGTAGACTCGCAGCCAGTTCCGGCGCCATCTTTGCCAGATGTAGTGCTGTATTAACCACGAAGTTTGGGAAAGAATCACCACCAATGGCACAGACTGGCGCAGCACTATTGCTGAGGGTGTTCAGAGACATGAGGGATCAAGAATAGATGAGAGCATCCAGAGACGATGGCTCCGCAAGTCAACTCACATCAACTCTTCTTCAACCCCGGTGGAAGGGGCGGTCTTATTTCCCTGTATAAAGTGCAACAGACAATTCAAGGCTTATTTAGCCATCGTCGAACTCATGAGAACAGTTTACAGTGAATGCTGACATGAGAACAGTTTACAGTGAATGCCGACATAAGAACAGTTTACAGTGAATACTGACATGAGAACAGTTTACAGTGAATGCTGACATGAGAACAGTTTACAGTGAATGCTGACATAAGAACAGTTTAGAGGGAATGCTGACATGAGAACAGTTTACAGTGAATGCTGACATGAGAACAGTTTACAGTGAATGCTGACAAGAGAACAGTTTACAGTGAATGCTGACATGAGAACAGTTTACAGTGAATGCTGACAAGAGAACAGTTTACAGTGAATGCTGACATGAGAATAGTTTACAGTGAATGCTGACATGAGAACAGTTTACAGTGAATGCTGACATGAGAACAGTTTACAGTGAATGCTGACATGAGAACAGTTTACAGTGAATGCTGACAAAGTGGTCCTCATCGATTACGATGGACGAACAACACTCTGGGATGTAGAGTCTTTTATGGTACTTAGTCGCTCTTCTTCTATCCAGGGATGAAGAGACTTCTATCGTACCTACTTAGTCGCTCCTCTTATACATTGGTGTGTAGCGGTTTACCAGAAAGAATCCCATACTATTCTGTCTGCTGTCAATCTATTGATCTGGTTCCGGTCTAGTCCTCGGTCTCTTATAAACAGTCTTATGTTGTCACCGCAGTCGACTATTGCTAATGTGACCAAAGATAGGCCATGGCCAAGGTAACCAATAGCAGACATTGCTGTCAGAGATGGAGTGTTAGAGACTTCATTGTTTGGCGTCCGTCCTGAAAAAGACGTTGGGACGCTGTGTTGTAGCTTATACGATTCGGCGTATCTGCTCCTTTCGGCCCGACACATCTAGATACAGCAAGGTATTTTGGGGTATCGGGTTGACCTTCCCTCTTTGATCCCTCTTCTTGGTCAAGATCCTGAGCAGTGCATGTGTTTGTAGTGGTCAGTGACCCAAAACTGACTGCTAGCCTCATGGCCAGCTACCCAGAGCTGACTGCTAGCGTCATGGCCAGCTAACCAGAGCTGACTGCTAGCGTCATGGCCAGCTAACCAGAGCTGACTGCTAGCCTCATGGCCAGCTAACCAGAGCTGACTGCTAGCGTCATGGCCAGCTAACCAGAGATGACTGCTAGCCTCATGGCCAGCTAACCAGAGCTGACTGCTAGCCTCATTGCCAGCTAACCAGAACTGACTGCTAGCTTCATGGCCAGCTAACCAGAGATGACTGCTAGCCTCATGGCCAGCTAACCAGAGCAGACTGCTAGCGTCATGGCCAGCTAACCAGAGCTGACTGCTAGCGTCATGGCCAGCTAACCAGAGCTGACTGCTAGCCTCATGGCCAGCTAACCAGAGCTGACTGCTAGCGTCGTGGCCAGCTAACCAGAGCTGACTGCTAGCGTCATGGCCAGCGAACCAACGCTGCCAAGACCCTTCTACACATGCAAGCGGTGATCCTGGATAACAGGCTGCAGCAGAGAAGACTGGCTAAGGAGACGAGATCAAAGATGAAAGGCTAATCCGGTACCCAAAAATGTCTGCTGAAGTTACATGTGTTGAACCGAAAGGTGTAAATATCTCAGTCAAACTGTAATCTACGACACAACGCGTTCCGTTCTCTAGACAACATCCTGCTACTTGCAAAGCCCTTTGCAGCAGGAGTTTGAGTACGAACAAAAAAGACAAATATCCCTATTCTCACAGCCAGTCTGCATGATTGCACTCTATTTTCCAGGGCCACTGCTTGGAGGTGAAATAGAGCCTTTGTCGGTTTGGCCATCATATCTCATCACGAGATGGTAAGTCCCCACAGGGTCCCAATTACTGGCTAATAACTCTCCAACTCTTACTGGGACACAAGAGAAGTGTTAATCAGTTCAACGCATGTGCCCCGACAGTGACTAATCCTGATAATATCAATGTCAAATTCTATGAGGAAATACACTCCGTCATCTTGTCTGCTCCAAAGACCAACAACCTGTTTATCCTTGTTAACTTTAATGCCATAAGTATGGACCGACCATCGCTCCTGGGAAGGAGTAATTTGGGTACAAGGCACGTGCAAGTGCAACAGTAATGGGCTGCTAACTTAACTTAACCTAAGTAAAGTGAAGTAGCCCTTAACTTAACTTCTTTATATTGGTCTAGAAGATTATATTTATTATATTGCACTTAATCTAAAACGATGTGCATCCAATCTATTCTTGAATGCATTAACTGAACGCACTATTCCGTGTGGCAATGCATTCCAATCATTCCCAACTCTCTGATTTAAAAAAATATGTCTTTGTATCTAATCTGGACCTTTCTTTAATTAATTTGTGACTGTGTCCTCTTGTTCTTGAAAAACTGTTATAGTCTAATTTATCATTTCTCTTGATTATCTAACAAACCTGTATTAAATCACATCGAATTCTTCTCTTATCTATACCACTTTTTCTGAGTATTTTCCTCCTAACTATAATTCTGGAATGCCACTATCAGTTTTTTCGCTCTTCTTTGTATTCTTTTCAGCTTGTTTATATCACCTCTGCGATAAGGACTCATCAACAGCTGTACATAGTACTACAATCTAGGTCTAACTAATGCTTTATATAGTTTTACTTTACATTTATCTATATTAATCTCCATCTGCCAGCTCTAAGACCATTCTTGAATTGTATCAAAATCCGACCTCTACATATCCTCCTCTGGTTTAGATGATTGGCTTAACTCAATTCGTTCTCAATCTCCCACTACCATAATACACTAGCATAATGTAGTCCAGAGAACGGAATGCGTTATGTCGTAGTTTACAGCTTGGCTGTGATATTTGCACATTTTGGCCCAAGACATCCGACTTGAGCAATCATTTTTTTTAGTATCGGGTTAGCATTCCCTCTTCGATCCCTTCTCCTTAGCCAGTCTGCTCTATTGCAGCTTGTTATCCAAGATCATCGCGTGGAGGTGTAGAAGGGTCTTGGCAGCTCTGGTTCGCTGGCCCTGACGCTAGCAGTCAGCTCTGGTTCGCTGGCCCTGACGCTAGCAGTCAGCTATGGGTCGCTGGCCCTGACGCTAGCAGTCAGCTCTGGTTCGCTGGCCCTGACGCTAGCAGTCAGCTCTGGTTCGCTGGCCCTGACGCTAGCAGTCAGCTATGGGCCGCTGGCCCTGACACTAGCAGTCAGCTATGGGTCGCTGGCCCTGACGCTAGCAGTCAGCTCTGGTTCGCTGGCCCTGACGCTAGCAGTCAGCTCTGGTTCGCTGGCCCTGACGCTAGCAGTCAGCTATGGGTCGCTGACCGCTGCAACTCTTGCGCTCCTCTGCTTTAGATGAACACCTCTGCGAATTTTACTGTATAGACTGTACCACTCATGATCTCTCTAACACAAACACCATGTTTCGAGTGTGCATTCACAACAAGACGTCCTGGGTGCATCCCCGACGGCTCTAATCATATCTACACAGAGATATCGAATACCCCTTGCTACTGTTCACTTATAAAGCTGATATTTAACATTGCTTATATTACATTCATTATGGTTATTGAGTGTAGTCACAAGTGTGTACTTATACAGTCACGTGTACATACATGAAGTCATGCAGTCATACACACACACTTATACACGTGTACATACATGACTTTACATCAGTTTCCTGCCATGATGCTGATTGTTGTGATGTTGTTGAGTACGTGCACACAGGAAGATCAATAATGGTGATAAGGTTCACTTTTCCACATCTTACTGCCCGTTGGCGTAAACATTCGTTAAAGATCTCGTTACAGCCTCGGTCGTTCACAATCTGCGTAGTCGCTCGGCTGCCATGATGAATGTTTGCTGGGTATGTGTTACTCATTGTTGACAATGTGTATCTCTCGTCTCTGTGAGCTGATGGGCATTGTCCAGACTCGTCGTGTTGAACTGAGAAGGCACAATGAATGCGTAGCCGTCAACAATTTGAACAGACGAAGAAGATGGTCTGCTGCCTTTCTTTCGTGTGTTCATTGGGGCATTTTGATAGACAACCATCTTGGTGTTGCATGGTTCTGCATTAGCCGCCGGTTTATCATCAAATGCATTCGCACTCAGGTTACCATGGCATTCAGATTTGATGATGCAGCTGGTAGCGTCAATGGCTACACCATTGATATACACACTGCTTCCAGAAGCTACCTCCGTGTTGATGTAGATATTTGTTTGGCTTTCTGGGTGCGATTTCCTGGCTTTAGCATTTGAAGACAAATTCTCATAGCAGTTCTGTGAGTTCATTGGCCTTTGTGCTTTGCACTTTTCAGGACATGATTCTTCATACGATGGTAGCTGACATCCATGCAGCCGCGTGCCATTCAACACTGGCTTTGTTCCTGGCATGTGACGTAAACTGTCAACAGTTTCGCTGTACTCATCAAGATTATCTTCATAACTTCTCGTTGCGTGTATGTTTGGCCTTGCAAAACTAGTAACAGCATTACAGGCCGTTGTCGATGGCATTCTGGAAGACCTGGCGGCCACATTTGTAAGCACATTGCTTGCTGTATATGCGTTTGGCCGAGGAGTACATCCTGACTTCTGCTTTGCAAACAAAGGGAAATAATTAATGTGATGATGAATACCTTGATTACACCCTCTAATATAATTATATTGATTATATACAGTGATCCCTCCATTGTATTATCAATTTAACAATACTTTAAGAAAGTGCTAAGGAAACAACTAACAGAAGGGCAGATAAATCGGCTGAAGCAGGTTTCATGCAATGAGGTTAACATCTGTTAGTTAGCCTTTGTTTTGCCTGGACTGGAAAAGTCAGGAACGGTGACATGGTGATAATGATTTCTGAGGACGAAGACGATAATATAGATACTGACACCGATAGGGAATACGAACCTGTATTGTAGTGGTTAGCTCCGCACGGGCCATCCAGTTCAGCTGACTATTTGATCGTTGCACTGTCCTCTCAGACCTGCGCTGCGGTAGTTGATTCTGTTCATTTGGAAGATGTTCATCGCTGGATCTAGAGATGACATAGACAGCGTAAGATAGTATATGTTCTGCTTAAGAATAGACAATTGTAATAGCTTATTTTCCATTTTATGTGCACGTCTTAGTCTTAGTCCACTAGTACTACGACAGAGGCAGATGTCCCTGTGCAGGTCCCAGTTCTGGTATATGCTGAATGTAGCCGGGAGAAGGATTTCCTGCTTAGCGAGCTAGACTCGAGCAGCTTAGTACTCCGCTGCGTTGGGACAAGTGCCGCGAAGGGTGGTTAACCGATGTCTGAATCCATCTTAATAGACTGAAATACTAGAGCGAAGTAGACCTGCAGCCTGTTAGGCGCCATCTATGCTGCTCTAAACAAAGAACCTAACCATGGCCAGTGTTTGGTCATATCACACAGTTAGTCGACTCTTACGACATGCTCTCTGTGGGGCAGTGGTGCTATTCTTGTCATTCACAAAGACCCTGGTAGACCACTACATATGCATGTACTGCTCAGATTCAATAACTGCCAGATCAATTTGTGAAGTGTTTTGACAAATCTTGGCAAACGTTTCAAAACTCTTTTACGTGGTGATACGGTTTACAGAAAATCCGCACCCTCTTTTCAGGTCTGGCATCTCATTCCACTATAAAGTGGACATTCCTGTAGAATGTGTTCAGGATTCTGGTCCCCTGTTCCACGTGGGCACTCATCGGTGGGTGAGATCTTTAGTCGGTATAGATGTTCTGGTAGTCTGCAGTGACCAGTTCTGCGAAATAATGTAGTTTGTTGGTTTCTTTTAAGTTGGTAAATTTGTTCTGGTGCACTGCTTATGTTTCTGTCTTCTCTCCATTGGTGTATATACTGATTTCTGACGATATTCTTGATTTCTCTGTATGGTACTCGATGATTAAAGTGTGCCTTTTCCCTGCCATCTTTTGCTAGAGCGTCATTTCTCTTTTTCCTGTGATTCCGCAAAGGGAGGGTAGCCAATGGAGCGCTATTGTTGAGGATCTCTGGAGTTTTCCTAGTTCTGCTCTGATCTCTGATAACAGTGGTTCGTTGTTGTTTTTTGTTTTGTTTTTTTGTATTGCCTCTATTATAAATCTGTAGCCTGTGAAGACTGTTGTTGGTGATTGCTTTTCTGTCTCAATTATTCTTAATGCTCGCAGGAGGGCCATCGATTCTGCTCTGAGGTTTGTGGACAACTTCCATGTTCGGAAAGCCTCTTATATTTCCACTTTCGTATCTTATGAATATGCCTCTTCCTCCATTCCGGACTGTCCCCTCTGCTGAACCATCTGTGTACACATATGTCCATTCCTTGGTATTATATTTCTCCTCAATCATTACTTGTGCCAAAGTTTTTAGTTTGTGGACACTGTATTGGTCTTTTCTTCTGATTCCTGGTATCTCCGTGCTTTTTGTGATGTTGCTTATGCTAATGTAGCTTGACTCTTTATAGTTGGTAAGTACTTCAATTTATGCAGGTTTGTGGTTGTCTGATTAACATAGTGATGGAACACTCGCTTTTCACGGCAAATGGAGCCCCCCCCCCCCCTCCCTCCTCCCCCAGTCGACACAGCTACACAATGGCATGTGTACCTGGCTTACAACTAGGAAAGTAAAGGCAATGAGGAAGGGAACTGGTCACCTTCGGTCCACCTTCATCGGCAGGCTCGAGATGTGACGAAAGCTGCTACAACCCGCCACTTAACACCCTTTTCAGGGCGCACAAGTGAGTAAACTAACTCATGGTGGGTATTAAACAACAAACCTCACAAACAGACTGTGGTCTTGTCAATTCAGGCTCAAACACTTCATCCACGATTGTATTGTCTGCTATTAGACTCTACCTTTAGCATACATCTCCTCCCTCCCCCCCCCCCCAACTCCCAACCGGGTCTCTTTCCCCACCATCTCTCCCCACCCCCTCTCTCTCTCTCTCTCGCACACACACACACACACACACACACACACACACACACACACACACCCACGCATACACAATCTTTCTCTCTACATGTCTTACAGACTGACCTTGACCTTCTACTGTGAGAAATGCCAGAATTTCGCCTGACTCCGAATATGTTTCTGCTGCTAAGGTCTGTGTTATTCTTGTTCCTTAGCAACAAAATGACAACAAAGGTGACGATCACCAAGACGACGACAGCCAATGCGCCAATTATTGCGATCAGAAGATGATTGTAGTTTTCTGTACACGATAAAAAAATATCAACTACAACCAAACAAAGTAATGAATCAGTTAATCAATGAATTTACATTCGGTAATCTGCTTGCTCATCCGATTGTACCCGACTTGAAGAGAATATGACCGATGTAACCTTCTAAGCATGCCGTAAAAAGTGACCACATCAGGTAAAATCATTGCTATGAATCAGCCAATATGGAGACGGCGTAGCCTAGTGGTTAAGTGGCACGGCTCACAACCAGAAGGTGCTGGGTTCGATCCCCATCACAGCACCGGCCGTTACCCCGGGAAAACAAACCCTTAGAAAATGCAGGAGGAAGCAGACCCTTACATAAAATGCATGCTGAAGTCGGATGCCGACAGGCGCAAATTAAAAACCACAGTGTAACGCACACACGACTTGCGGAATAGATAAAATAAGGCGAACGCAAAGAAAAAAAAAATTAAAATTAAAAAAAATAAGCCAATATAAATCCTCCTCTACCTTCCTGTAAAATCTTTAAAATGCCTTGGTCCATCTTAGTGATGACTCCGTTTCAGTTGAAGCGATTATGGTAATAAATCAATCAGTTTGCTTTTTCTTCGCTAATGTGTTTGAATGTAAGTTACGTTTTCCGCATTTTACAGTTGAAATATCATATTTAGCACATTTCAATTTAACACTTGCGCATCTAGGCTTGATTCGTGTACCTTTCAACACATTTGTGTGCGTTTTTAAGTGCTGTTTAACTGTCCCTAGCTTTTAGTTTCTCCCTATCTATATGCAAGGCAACGTGCTATGATGTCAGGAGTTGTTACTTCTCCTAGATTGATTACCCATAATGCAAACGGACTTCATATCCTCTTGAGTATTTTGGTTTTTTTGGGTGCCAGAGGGCACATACCTCATCTATTTTCTAGTTAGTAGAAACAGTCGGCTAAACGAAATGGCCAGAAGCTGCAATTTTGCTGTTAAAGATTATGATGGTGCGTGCTTGGGAATAATTAAGCTACATTAAGAGCTCATCCTTAATTCAATGGCAATTTGGTTTTCTTTCAGAGGTAAAATTCAAACCTAGTTTGACACTGCGTGGCAATTGCAAGGGCAAGCGATTTTTATTCCCCAGCCCTACAAATCTTCACAGTAAACCTCAGAACACTGCAAGGACAGTATTGTTTCTTCTTTTTAATGAATGGATCCCGAGACGGCCAACTTATTTTGATTAATGTTACTAAAGCATAAAACACGAATATTTTTAATGACATGGTATTGCTATATTTGTCTGATGTTTTAATTATTTCAATTTATCATGAAAAATGCATTTGCCATTTTTCTTCTTCTTCGTTCTCAACCTCCAGACCCAAGTCACGAAAATGGTGTTGCAAGTAGCAGTAGCAGGATGTTGTCCAGAGAGGGGAATGCGCTATATCGAAGTCTACAGCTTGACTGCCATATTTCAACCTTTCGGTCCGACACATCCGACTTCAGCAGGAATTTTTTAGGGTCCTGTGTTAGCCTTCCCTCTTCGATCCCTTCTGCAAAACCATTGGCTATATTATGTTCTCAATCACTTGCACAAGGGATTGTTCCACGGGATTGGAAAGATGCGGGAGTGATCCCCTTATTCAAAAAGGGCAAAAAGGCAGATCCAGCAAACTATAGACCTGTGAGCTTAACGAGCATAGTCTGTAAATTGTTAGAGTCAATAATCAAAGAAAACATTGTAATGCATTTAGACAAATTTAATCTAATTAGAAATAGTCAGCATGGGTTTACCAGAGGGAGATCATGCTTAACAAATATATTAGAATTCATGGAGGAGGTTACCAAAATGTTAGATAAAGGGGAGCCAGTGGATGTTATTTATCTGAATTTTGCAAAGGCCTTTGATAGAGTACCTCATCAAAGATTATTTCGAAAATTAAAATCACATGAAATAGGTGGGGAAGTTGCCAAATGGATTGAAAATTGGTTAACGGGAAGAAGGCAAAGGGTGGGTATAAATAAGGAGTACTCTGAGTGGTGTGAGGTGAAAAGTGGAGTGCCACAGGGCTCGGTTTTGGGACCAATTTTATTCTTGATATATATAAATGATTTGGACATAGGTATGGGATCCATTATTGCAAAATTTGCTGATGACACGAAACTATGCAGTAGTGTCTCATCTAAAGCAGAAGTAGATATATTGAGGTCTGATTTAGATAAAATTCGAGAATGGTCTGTAATCTGGCAAATGGAGTTTAATGTAGATAAATGTATAAAGCATTAGTTAGACCTAGATTGGAGTACTGTGTACAGGTGTGGAGTCCTTATCAGAGAGGGGATATAGACATGCTGGAGAGAATACAAAAAAGAGCGACAAAGCTGATAGTGGGATTCCAGAATTACAGTTATGAAGAAAGATTAAAAAGAACTGGCCTTCAGTGTCTAGAAGAGAGAAGAATTCGTGGTGACTTAATACAGGTGTATAAGATGATCAGAGGAATGGATAAAGTGGACTATAACAAGTTTTTTAAAGTACAACCACCAACAAGGACAAGAGGGCACAGCTACAAGTTGACTAAGGAGTGGTCCAGATTAGATATTAGGAAGTATTTCTTTAGCCAGAGAGTAGTGAATGCTTGGAATGCATTGCCAAGTGAGGTGGTGGAGGCTGGGACGGTCAATGCATTTAAGAACAGATTGGATGCGTACAGCTTCTAGAGGAAGGTGTTGTAAATGGAACTGGTTGTATACAGACTCTGCAGAGTCTTCTAAACCAGTATAAAGACGTTAAGTTAAGTTAAGTTAAGTTTCTCCTTAGCCAGTACTTTGTTGCAATCTGTTATCCAGGATCACCTCGTGGAGGTGTAGAAGTGTCTTGGCAGCTCGAGTTCGCTGGCCCTGACGCAAGGAGTCAGCTATGGGTCGCTGACCATTGCAGCTCATACACTGTTCAGCATCTTGATCCCCATTAAGCAATTACAAATAATGTATCTTCAATGTTTTGTTATCTTGTTTGTATTTTAATGCTCAACATGTTCATAAATTTAAAGATAATATCAAGTAGGAATATTTACATTATCAAAAAAATTACAAGACTGCAAAACCTAACAGAATACAAAGAAACATAATCACAAATAAAGAAAAGGAAATCGCGTCCCAATGCAAACCAACCTGTAGTCAATAAGCAAGTTTGAAGGAGACGTATTCTGGGCAAAAGCTGGCAAAATAACACATACACCAAACCAACAGCAGGCAGGTAGAAAGCTTTAACGATTCGATTATGCTTCATCCATTCGCTCCTGGCGAAGCATAGGGGGAGACCACAGCTTGTCCCTTTTACAGAAAGCCTGTGTCAGAGCAGTTGTAGTGACGGTTTCAACAACAGTGGGTTCGTATCAAAGGGTTGCTAGGCTCATGCACAACCCTTTTTAGTCGCCTTTTATGACATGTGTATAAGGTTTCACACGGTTCATTATTGGCAACCTATGCACCGCTCATGTGTTGTTGTTGTTTCCAATGCCCACAATTTTTTTTGGATTTGAGTTGGCCTTATTTCTCTAATCCCCAAGGCGGTGTACGTTGCACTGTGGTTTTTATTTTGTGACTGTCGGCCCTGTGCATCCGACTTCAGCATGCATTTTATGTAAGGGTCTGCTTCCTTCTCCATTTTCTAAGGGTTTGCTTCCCCGGGGTAACGACCGGTGCTGTGAAGGGGATCGAACCCAGTACCTTCTGGTTGTGAGCCGTGTCACTTAACCACTAGCCCAAGCCGTCCCTATGCACACAATGAGTAGGTTACTCTTATGTGCGCCCTAAAAAGGGCGGTAAGCGACGGGTTGCAGTAGCTTTCCTCACATCTCGAGCGTGCTGATGAAGGCGGACCGAGGTCCTCCATGCGATTGTGCTATGCTTGGCTTCATCTTAGTGTCGCTCACTACTACGGAGATCACGTCGAATCTCACCGTGTTAGCCAGACTGTTGTCCTCGACAACAGCCCGTTTCCAGGACGACCAATGAGGAGGTCAGGTGAGGGTCTTGGCCAGTATATTTCTCCTGGCCCTGGCTAACATTCTCTGATCAGTGTGTTTTGTCTGACCAGACGTTAGTCTCATCGTCCCGTCAGGTGAGGGTCTTGGCCAGTATATTTCTCCTGACTCTGGCTAACATTCTCTGATCAGTGTGTTTTGTCTGACCAGACGTTAGCCTCATGGTCCCTCGAGGTCAGGTGAGGTCTTGACCAGTATATTTCTCCTGGCTCTGGCTAACATTCTCTGATCAGTGAGTTTTGCCTGATCAGATGTTAGCCTCATCGTCCATTCAGGTGTTTAAAAAAAAGTTCTGATTGTGATCAAAATGAGCTTCTGACAACTTTGACTTACCTTTTCGAGGAATTGGTTTAGTAGCTTCGTGAATTTTTATTTCCACTTCACCTGAAAAATAAATTCTACTTAGTATTTTGTTTTTTTTGGCTTTAATACTGTTATTAATATGCTAGAATTCCTGCCTGCATGTCCACTTTTGTTTAATATTTTAATACGTCCAAAACGCCCTGATGCACTCGAAAGTACTCGTGGCCTTTGTTGAATTGTTTGGACTTTCACCACAACAGAAGGATAAACCTTAGTGAACAACATCAACATGGAAATTGTTCTTCTTCTTGGTTTTTGTTTTTTTATTGCGTTCGCCTTATTTCTCTATTCCCCAAGGCGGTTGTGCGTTACACTGTAGTTTTTATTTTGCGCCTGTCGGCCCAGTGCATCCGACTTCAGCATGCATTTTATGTAAGGGTCTGCTTCCTCCTGCATTTTCTAAGGGTTTGCTTCCCTGGGGTAACGGCCGGTGCTGTGCTGGGGATCGAACCCAGCACCTTCGGATTGTGAGCCTTGCCACTTAACCACTAGGCCACGCCGTTTCCCTTCCTGGTTTTAAATAGAACATAAACATCCTATATTGCCGTACAACAGACAATACATGGATGCAGATTGAGAGCACTGGTCTCTCATTTCACTACTGAATATTGGACAGATCCTGCAAACAAATGCTAGACCGTCATGGAACAAGTGGCTCAACTAATTAGATCTAATAACAGAATTTAAAAATTAATATTGTGATTTACCAAAACAAACAATAACGAAAGTAAATGAATAACAGGTGGCAAATATTGACAGAATGAATGATGTCTCAATCAAAGCTGTCCGAGCGCATGAGCTGCAGCGGTCAGCGACCCATAGCTGACTGCTAGCGTCAGCGCCAGCGAACCAGAGCTGCCAAGACCCTTTTACACTTTCACGCGGTGATCCTGGATAACTGGCTGCAGCAGGGTAGACTGGCTAAGGAGAAGGAATCGAAGAGGGAATGCTAACCCAATACTCAAAAAAATGATTGCTGAAGTGGGATATGTTGGACCAAAAGGTGCAAATATCGCAGTCAAGCTGTAAACTACGACACAACGCATTCCGTTCTCTAGACTACATTCTACTACTTAAACCCTTTCGGGGTTTGGTATCGGGAAAATTGAGAACGAACGAAGCCAAGTCAAGCCAATCAAAGCTGTGCAAAGAGGTGCAGTAGAACAAATACGAAAGGGAGAAGTGGATAATTGTACCAGTTCTTTACTGGCATGTCAAACATGCTTACTATCTTCTTAATAAAATTAATAAATGCTTTCAATCTTGTAATGGCAGATTGCAGACGTTACCGATTGAAGATTTTGAGATAGTAAACATACGGCTACCCACCTAGCAGCGGGAACGCTTGCCCGGTCAGGCACAACATACTGACCAGGACGTCAAGTCAGGGTCAGGCCCAATATACTGACCAAGACCACTATCTCTCTTTCATGTAGCGTTCCCTGAAACATGCTGTTTTCAATGCAGTCTGTCTGACGAGATGTGGATCGCCAAGACCACCGTAGTAGTGAGTACTTATGAGTGAAACCATGTGCATTGACGTTCATTTTTCGACTAAAGTAAACTAAAGCCTTTAGCACTCTAATGACTGTCTGCCACAGCCAAACTTGACATCCCTCTAAAAAAATAATTTTTATTTGCTTTTTAATAAGTACGGAGACCCTACTAATAGCCATTTTCTGTACTGCTGAAACGTCAAGCCTATCTACACAGGCTTTTTGCCGGTAACAGTATCGTATGTTAGATTACAAATGGATTTTGAACGATTTATTTTCTTATTTTTTCGATTGGAGCTGCTCGACTAACAAACACAACAAAAACAATAACATCAACAACTTCTTTATTAATTGATGTTTCTACACATAAGAAAATCATATTTATTGACCAACAAACAGAACAGTAACAATTTTTGAAAGTCAAACTACCATAGCAAAATTGAAAGTTGCGAAAAATTTTCAACAACCTATGACAGCGTGCTAAGGGCTAAACTAAACACAGATAAAAACCAAGCATAGCACAATCACCTAGAAAACAAGGATCCATCGTCATCCAGCACGCTCGGGATGTGATGAAAGCTACTGCAACCCACCACCTAACGCAGTTTTCAGGGAGCACATAAGAGTAAAGTTGCCGATCATGGGGCTTCAACAGTTTCATCAGCAGTAACAACAACAATAACACGTCTCCCATAATACATAAAAACCCTACCCAGGTAACGGAACTCACAGACCACGTGTTTAATTGTGACATTGTTGACACCAAACGTTATTATATAATAAGTGTATACTTACGAGCAGTGACTCCGTACAGAATGAGTAACTTGAATCCTCTGGTGGCGGCATCACTAACTCCGTCGCTCACAAACTCAATAAACAGCTGAGGTCCCTTGCTTACATAAGGCATTTTTGGAGGAATGTTTCCTGAATACTTTACTAAATTATCTTTCCTGTCCTCGGAGAGGGAGGGGGGGGCTGGAGAGAGGGATATGAGAGGGCGATAGGGGGGTAGGGATGGGGACAGGGGGGGGGGGGGTGCCAGAGGGGAAAGAAAGAGAAAGAATCATTTTGACTTAATAAAAGGTCAAGATTGCCGTCAGCGATGAAAGGTTTAAGACTTCGTGGTTTTAAGTTTCAAATCTGATGTTGGTTGTGAGTGCCCTTTCTCTTGTCTTGTTATCTTTAACAGTAAGTCAGATACCCATTTTTTTATCTCGTACATCTTGCTTTTTTTTAAAGACGGATTGCGTTGTACTGTGTTTTGCGCTAAACTTCCCAATGCATTCGACTTCAGTACGAATATTTGTAATGGGTTTACTTTCAATAGGGGTACGACCTTGGAGTTTTTTTTTAGTCCGAATACAAGCAAGTTTGGGCTGTGAGTCGTGCCCCTATCCACTGCGCCACTCCGTCCACCGGTAACTATTTATAGCTGGATACACCCCAGCATATTGCTACCAGACACTCATGCACTCAATATAGAATGTAATGCTGCTGACGACACACGTGAATATTAAGATTGGTGTTAATAGTTGATAGTGTTATGATTAGACCTAGCTGAGAACACATGATGATGGTTATGGTGATGAATGTTCACAATGAGTAAGATTGCTCTTTTGTGTGACCTGAAAAGGGCGTTCAGTGACCGGTTGCTGTAGTTTTCCTCACATCCTGAGCGTGCTAATGAAGGTCCTCCAGACGGCTGTGTTGTTCGTATTCAGTTGCAATTGGTCAACTTAATGTCTTTTTACTGGTTTAGAAGACCTCTGCAGAGTATGTATACAACCAGTTTTATTTACATGTCATTGCTCTAAAAGCTATTAGCATCCAATATATTCCTAAATGCATTAATTTTCAATGCTTCCACTACTTTTTGTGGCAATGCATTCCAAGTATTCACCCCTCTCTGTCTAAAAAAAATTTCATAATATCTAATCTGGACCGTTCTTTAGTTAATTTGTAGCTATGCCCTCTTGTTCGTGTAAGTGGTAGTATTTGGGAAAAAAATGGTTACAGTATAATCTAATTTATCCGTTCCTTTGATTATCTTATAAAGCTGTATTGTCACCTCAAATTCTTCTCTTTTCTAGGCACTGTAGGCCGGTTTACCCTCCTCATAACTGTAATTCTGGAATCCCGCTATCAGCTTTTTCGCTCTTTTTTGTTTCCTTTCCAGCATGTGTATTTCACCTCTACGATCATGACTACACACCTGTACACAGTACTCCAATCTAGGTCTAACTAAAGCTTTACACAGTTTGACTATCACTTCCTTGCTCCTATGTTTAATATTTCTTTTTATCATCCCTAACATTGCACCTGTCTATTTCACTGCTACCTGGGCTTGCTCACTATCACTTTACCTGTATGATCTTTTATAACTCATAGGTTCCTTTCCTTTTCTATCATTCTAATTGTATTCTCGCCCATTTTGTAATTATTTCCATATTGGATCTACCCACGTGGATGGCTGTACATTTATCTACATTAGATTCCATTTGCCAGCTCGCAAAACATTCCCGAATTTGATCTAAATCCGACC